>BPLS01011520.1:0-13134 GCA_019656275.1 Rhododendron kiyosumense | reverse complement strand
TACTAACTTAAGCATCGGAGGGCCTTTGCCACGAGAGGCAAAGGTGCACTCACCCCTTGTCTGTTTTGCAGATTAGGGTTCCGACGAAGAACTAGGGTTCCGGTGTAGAGGCACGTGAAGCCGTTACAGTTTGGTGTTGTTCAGAGCATCAATTGTTTTCATCCCCCTACAATTGGCGCCGTCTGTGGGAAACGAAACGAGTTTTGTAAAAAAAAGATAACCATGGTGGAAGAAGATCCAACCACGCCATTCAATCTAAAGAACCAGTTAAGTGGTGGAGGGGATAAATCTCCACCAGGTGCTCCGAAAAAGCCCACTGGAAGAGAGGACAGAGCAGCTACTGGCTCCACGAGAAGGAGCAAGTCCTACAGAAGAGAGCCATCGGTGGACCGTTCAAAAAGTGTCCATAACAGTGAGGACATCCTCGACCTAAAGAGGAAAGAAATTGAGGAGTACGCTCATTTGATTAAGAGACGAGAGTACGAGATACGAGAGCTGCAGCGGGTACGAGATCACCCGGAAGATTCCGGACTTTCGCGAAGGAGTTCTGGAGAAGACAGGAGGGCTTTACTAGTCTATAAAAAGCCTCATTCACGAGGAAGAAGAAGCAGGAGCAACAGTCGTACCACGAGACGGTGTGAAGCTTCCCCACGAAGAAGGAGAAGCAGAAGTACAGACCGTGTACTAGAAAGGCGAAGGGCTTCTTCACGAAGAAGAAGGAGCAGAGAACGAAGTTCCTCATCTGAGGAAAAAACGAGGAAGCATCACCGTGACAGGTACGAGAGACCTGATGCTGATTGGACCAAAGCCGTGGCTCACAAGACAGTTGAAAAAGAGGAAGGGACACTGTCCGCACGAGAAGCGACACGTAAAGCCCTGAGTAACATTGCAGCCTCACCGCAAGGAGGCTGCAGGAGGCTAGGTTGCCGAGCAGAGTGAAGCACGGAGCGTTCGTGCTTTACGAGACAAACACGGACCCTGTGACTCACATACAACATTACCAACAGGCCATGTTCATGCACGATGGTGATGATGCCATTCTGTGCAAAATGTTCCCGTCAAGTCTTGGCAAGGTGGCCCTGAGTTGGTTCCATAAATTAGCACCACGATCCATAAGAGGATGGAGGCAGTTGGCCGAAGAATTCACTGCTTGGTTCCTGACAAGCGGAAAGGCCCCAAAGACTTTTGAGAGTCTGTCCACCATGAAACAGGCGGAAAGCGAGCCGATCAGAGATTATGCAAAGAAGTACTGGGAAACTTTCAACGAGATTGAAAGTTGCAGTGAGGAGTATGCCATAGCAACCTTCAAAACTGGTTTGCCTGTTCGGGGAGAACTGCACCGTTCATTGAATAAACATCCGGTGGCTACGTTGGTGAAACTGATGGAGCGAATAGAGCAGCACGCCAGAATGGAGGATGACATACTCCGCGAGGACGGCAGGGTTGCTGCCGAAGAGCCCAAAACGCCGGCAAAGAAGGTGGACAAACCTGAGCCCAAAACGTACAAGGAGCGCAAAGAGTACGTGCAGGCTAAGAAGGATCCGTACAAGGAAAAGCAAGGCCCTGACCCCAAGTCCTTCTTTTCTATCACTACTGTTTGGAAGGAGCCAATTTACAGGATTCTTTATCGAATAAAGAATCAGCCGTACTTCAAGTGGCCTCCAAGTCTCGGCGGAGATAAAGATGCTAGACGTGCTTCGAATCAGCATTGTAGCTACCACAAGGGTTGGGGCCACATGACTGAGGATTGCGAGATGTACAAGAAGCACCTTGATGATTTGGTCTCTAGGGGCTATCTCAAGGAGTACATCCAGGAAGACCCCAAGGAAAAGGGGAAGACCATGGAATTGGATTACGAGCAAAATCCCAAAGGGGTAATCCATATGATACATGGGTTGGCCGCGCCTTATACGAGAAATGAGGTTAGGCTGTTGTAAAGACAGTTTAAGCACGATCAGCACGTGATGCGATTGGGTAATAAAAGAGGGCGAGAAAGTGATGTATGCAGTGAGAGCATAGCCTTCACGGATGACGATTTGAGAGAGGTCCAGATACCTCATAACGATGCCCTGGTCATAACCCTACGAGTTAGGGAGTATGACATTGAAAGGATCCTGGTGGATTTAGGAAGTTGCACAGAGGTGATGTACTACGATGCGTTCAAGAAATTGGGTCTGGCCCAAACAGATTTGGAACAGTCCACCACACCATTGATTGGGTTTGGTGCAGGGGCAGTTTGGCCCCTTGGAAAGGTGACACTGCCTGTTCGGGCAGGTTCAGTTGTTTTAAGAACGGATTTTCTGGTTGTAGACGTCCCCTCTTCTTATAACGGGATTATAGGAAGAACTTGGTTACACAAAATGAGGGCAGTCTCCTCGACTTACCACCAGATGGTGAAATTCCCAGGATCCAACGGGATCGAATCAATCGGGGGTAACCAGAAAGCGGCCCAACAGTGTTTGATCTCCATCATTAAGAAGGCCCCAAAGGCCCACCATGTTCATACCTTGGAAGTGCCAGATCAACCGACTATCGAGGATGTCGGAAGATGCCCGGCTGATAAGGTGATTGAGGGCTTGGAAAAGATTCAGATCAACGAGGCTGATCCTGAAAGATATTTTTTGATTGGGGAGTCACTACCAGTAGAGGAAAAGACCGAGTCGATACAGTTTCTGAAGGAGTATATTGACGTGTTTGCATGGGTACCAGAGGAGATGCCTGGTGTAGATGCTGACATAATCTGTCACCATCTGAATGTTGACCCTCAGCATAAACCAGTTATTCAGAAGAAACGTAGGGCTGCCGTGCAGCATGTGGATGCTGTTGTTGAAGAGGTTAATCGATTACTTGAGGCAAAAGCAATACGCGAAGTTCACTACCCTGAGTGGCTATCCAACACCGTGGTCGTAAAGAAGAAGAATGGAAAGTGGCGTGTCTGTGTGAACTTCACAGACTTAAACAAGGCCTGCCCCAAAGATAGTTTTCCCCTCCCAAGGATAGACCAGTTGGTTGACGCAACAGCTGGCTACGAGCGAATGAGTTTTCTTGATGCGTATCGAGGATACCATCAAATTGCCATGTATGGGCCCGATCAAGAGAAGACGTCTTTCATTACCCCACGGGGTTTGTATTGCTACAGTGTCATGCCGTTTGGGCTGAGAAACGCAGGGGCGACATACCAAAGGCTTGCAACTATCATGTTCAGAGAGCTGCTCGAGAAAACTATGGAGGTTTACATAGACGATATGGTGGTAAAAAGCCGAGACAAGCTGGGGCATATTACAGACTTAAGAGAAGTCTTTGAGATCTTGAGGAAGTACAAATTGAAACTCAACGCTTCGAAATGTGCGTTTGGGGTTGGTTCTGGAAAATTCCTAGGGCACTTGGTGACTATGAGGGGAATTGAGGCTAACCCAGATCAGATTGCGGCCTTGCAGAGGTTGCAAAGTCCCAAGACCACGAAGGAGGTCCAGAGACTAACGGGCATGGCTGCAACACTCAACAGATTTATCAGCAAATCAAGCGACAAATGCAGGCCCTTCTTTCAGTTGTTAAAGAAAAGGGAAGGATTTGAATGGGGAGCAGAATGTGAGCAAGCTTTCCAGGACCTGAAGAAGTATCTGGCCGAGCCACCACTTCTGTCGACCCCACAGCCAGGTGAGTCCTTGATTTTATACCTAGCTGTTTCTGAGCATGCTGTGAGTGCAGTCCTGTTAAGGAATTTGGGAGTTGAGCAGATCCCAATATACTATGTTAGTAAGACATTGCTAGATGCAGAAACGAGATATCTGCCCCTAGAAAAACTTGTCCTGGCACTTAGAACGGCAACGAGAAAGCTGCCACACTACTTCCAAAGCCATAGGGTTGTAGTGTACACTGAGTTTCCACTGAAGTCACTCTTGCGAAAGGCAGATTTTTCTGGAAGAATCTCGACGTGGTCCGTCGAGTTGAGTCAGTATGATATTGATTATCAACCAGGAACAGCAATCAAAGGCCAAGTGTTGGCTGATTTTGTGGCAGAATTTTCTCCCACAGTAGCTCCCCTGCCTCCTACGAAAAAAGAACAGGAGAGTAGAACACTGTCCACGAGGGGCAATGTCTTGGCTGAACAAGATGGCACGGAATGGAATCTGTTCGTTGACGGATCAGCTTGTAATACTGGTTCAGGAATTGGTGTTGTTCTTTTTCCTCCAGGAGGAATTATGATCGAACTATCTGTTTGGCTGGGATTCAGCGCATCAAATAACGTGGCGGAGTACGAGGCACTCCTAGCTGGGTTAAGAAGTGCAAAGACTCTAAAGGCAAAAAGGGTAAGGGTGCATTGTGACTCGCAGCTTGTAGTGAATCAGCTGTCCGGCGAGTATCAGGCTCGGAATGAAAAAATGGCGGCATACATGGAAGCCGCCAAAGATTTACTTGACACCTTCGAGAGGGTCCACATTGAACAGATAAGTTCTGGACAGAATGCACATGCCGATTCACTGGCATGGCTGGCTGCAGCGGTCCCAACTGAACTCAAGCGAAGAGTTGCAGTTGAGTATCTAAATGAGCCGAGCATTGGGAGAAGTGTGGAGTTAGTTTTGGAAGTGAACCAAGGTCCAAGTTGGATGGACCCCATTGTGGAGTTTTTACGAGATGAAATACTCCCCGCTGACAAGAAGGAGGCACATAAGGTCAAAACCAAGTCTGCAAGGTTTTGGCTGTCTCCAGAAGGAAAGCTTTACAGAAAGTCCTTCACAGGCCCATATTTGCTGTGCGTACACCCCGAGATGGTTCAGAAGTTTCTTCACGAAATACATGAAGGAACATGTGGGAGTCATGCTGGGGGAAGATCCATTGCCCATCGAGCAATTACCCAAGGCTACTGGTGGCCACATATGCAGGAGGATGCGAAGATGTATGTTAAAATTTGTGAGAAATGTCAGAAATTCTCACCAATGATTCGAACCCCAGCGGAGGATTTGGTGCCTTTAACAAGTCCTTGGCCGTTTGCTCAATGGGGAATGGACATCGTGGGTCCATTGCACAAAGCAACTAGGAACCGAAAATTCCTTTTAGTTGCAACGGATTACTTCACCAAATGGATTGAGGCTGAACCACTGGCCAAAATCACCGAACCCATGGTTGAGAAGTTCATGTGGAAGAGTATTATTACTCGATTTGGGGTTCCCTATTCTTTGATCACAGATAACGGGTCCCAATTTCAAAAGAAATTTAAGGCGTTTTGTGCCCAATATGGAATTCGAAATTACTATTCAACTCCAGCCTACCCTCAAAGTAATGGGCATGCAGAAGCGTCTAACAAAACCATTCTTGATGGGATCAAAAAGAGGTTGGATAAAGCCAAGGGGAAATGGCCTGATGAACTGCCCCTTGTTTTATGGGCTCATAGGACAACACCGAGGAGGTCTACGGGAGAGACCCCCTATTCGTTGGCATACGGTACAGAGGCAGTTATACCTCTAGAAGTTGGACTTCCAACCAACAGGACTGTGTTGGTTGAAAGTGGGGGCAATGACAGAGCCCTTGAAATTGAGCTTGACCTCGCCGAGGAGAGGAGAGAAAGGGCCTTAGTCCATTTGGCCTCGTATCAGGAACAGCTGATGAAGAGCTACAATAAGCATGTTCACCCACGAGAATTTGGTGTTGGGGACCTTGTACTACGGAAGGTGCTCGGTAACACCAAGGTAGCCAACGAAGGCAAGCTAGGAGCCAATTGGGAAGGCCCGTATCGGGTGACAGAGATTGTGGGCATTGGGGCCTACAGATTGGCTGATCTGGACGGCGTCCCAATTCCGAGGCCATGGAACGTTCATAATCTGAAAAAGTTCTTTGTTTAGAAGAATTTGATTTTATTACACTACGTGATTGTGTGGGAATTACGAATAAAATTCTCTTGTGTTTTTTACTAGGTTTTAGTTGTAAGGGGTACGAATAATGCCCCCTTAAGTTCAGTCTATGAATAAAGACACCCTTTCCTCATAGTACATATTTAGCCTTTTGAGATATTTGGTTTTAGCTTTTTTAGATATGAAATATGAATACTGATTTTCTTTTCCTTATTCATATTGGGGAGCATGGGATTGACATGAACGCCATATACGAATATATCTATGCTTGATAGCTCGAGAATCGCGTACGAACAAGCGTTTAAGTATGAGAAACTTACCCCAAGTATGAAAAACACTTGGAATGCATATAAAACACACGCAGCTGTTCGGGTACAATCATTCGAATAAATGATTGTGCTGAATAGTATGAGATACTATAAGTCCGAGAAACTTGCAGTTAACTGTTGTAATTAAATTCGATTCAAATTCAAAAGGATTTTGATCAACACCTGGTATAAGATACCTCAAGTACGAAATACTTATGAAATGCCTAAGGAACATGCAAGAAATCAAGTACGAAAGGCTTGGTTCTGTTATGACGAAATATGTCATAACAGAAGACAAATAAATTTAAGTTCGAACATACTTAAGAAAAGATTGAAAGCACGAGCTGTTTTGAAGCAAAAGTACGAGTTACCTACATGAAAGCCACGAAGGGCCGAGCAATCACATGACATCCACAATCACGCCACGAAGGGCCAAGTACTATTTCATCACAAAACAAAAACGAAAAAAAGATATCAAAGTCAGGTGCCTCGCAGGGCTGGAATAAACTACGGTCTCGCAGGACCTGCATTGATTGTTCGGGGGATTCGATCTCACCTATCGGATACCTTAATCCAGGTTTTGGATCTCAGGAAGCACATCCACCGTGACATCTTCAGCAGCACTGCTTCTCTCCTCAACGGTGGGTTCGTTGACAGCTTCCTGGACCGATTCTTGTTCGGTCCCTGGCCCTTGTGGCCCCACCTGATTTTCCTCATCTCCTTCAGCAAACTCATCGATTTGCTGGTCCATATTGTCAGCTGGGTCATCATCCTGCTCCTCAGCAGCTGCTGCCCGGCTGCTGGGAAGATCATTCTCGACCCACAAGGGGGAATCTTCTGCAACTCCGACTTTGGCCAAACAGGCCTCCCAGCTGGAAGCCCATATTTGATCTTGTATTGCCGGCATCTGCTCCACATAACTGGCTGTTGTGGCATCAAAACCCTTTTCGTATCCGGCCTCGTATCCCGCGTCGTAGGCCGCCTTCTTGGTGTTATCGATTTCAGCCAAAGCCTGCTTGAGGTTGTCCTCAGCAGTGTCGAGGTTGCTCTTAGCCTCGGCGTAATCAGACTTGGCGTTGTCTCTCTCCCTCTCGAGCCTCGAGATTGTTCGGAGCAACCTTGTGTTGTCCGTTAGCAGCTTGACTCTCTCAGTCTCGGCTTCGTTGAACTTCTGACCCAGTGTCATCATCTTTTGAATAAACTGTACAAACAACAAACAAAGGTTTAAAGCAAGTCCTAACCAAGGGGCATTGTTATGAAAAAGATTGAGTTTACCTTAATCCCGTTAACAAGACCAGTGGAAACGAGCCTGTCTGCTGGGGAGGCAGCTTCCTTCTGCATATCCACAGGCAAGGATAGAGCCTGTGCCAAAGCCAGTGCAGTCTCCGAGGAGCTGGCACTGTCCCCGACGTGAATGGGGCGATCACCCCTGATAAGTGTGGGGGCCCATGTCGGGGGAAGTACCTGGAGAGGGGGTGATCGTGGTTCGCTGATTCCGGTGTCAGCTGGCACCTCAGATGAAGATGGGTCCTCGGACCTTGGTCGTTTGTCCCTGTGGGCATCATCAGCACCAAGGGAACTGTTACGTTCGAGTGCTGATGAGGATGACCTTGTGGACCCCCTCTTGTGCGACGAGATCGTGGGGGAGGAGCTCCAGTGGACGCCACCCTGGAGGCAGCACCACGTCCCCTTGACGGGACAGTAAGGAGGGAGCTGAGGTCGAGTGGTTGACGAGCCATTGTACCTGACTCTGGGGAAGATCGAGAGTAGCCCGAAGAAGATGATTGGCTCGTGACGCCAACGGGGATGAGCTGCTCGGTCTGATGATCAGCTACAACTTGCCTTCTCCTTGATCTCCGGAGCACTACACGAGTTGCGGGAATGCCAACAGGGATGGTCACTTCACCTGGCTGTCCGGCAAGTGTGACCTCGGCCTGCAACCTTGAACTCTGAGGTTGGGGAGCTGTTGAAGTGGAGGCGCCGCTGGTGCTCGGGTTAGCCAACCTCATGTCTATGAAGCCTTTGTAAGCGGGGTCGTAGCCTAATAGTACGTTAGCGTCACGACCCCGACCATACGTTGGAGAGCCTGGTTCCCCTTTGTATCTTAGGATCCTGTTGATCTCTGTTGTTCGGACGTAGCTGGGTTCGGCTCTGGGATGCTTGTTTGCGTTACTCGCTGCACGGCAGAAAGCATAATAAAGGTCAGAGACCGTAAGGGAAAGATAGACAAAAGCTACAGGGAAAAGTGGAAAAAGAGCATACGTGGGTAGCCCCATATGTGGGGGCAGTGGAAGCCCACCACTTGGCCGTCCTCGCCTATTGGTTCAAATGCTCCGGTAACATAGAGAAAATCGATCTCGTGATCGCGAGCAGAGTCTGGTAGGTTGAGCACGAGACGCTTCTCTGCTTTCCTAACTTTCAAGTAGAAGGTATTATAGTCGGTGTTTAGCACGATGCTATACCACCACTGGATGTCCCATATCCCCAGTTGGGTCCCCAATATTCTGTTCAGAGCTGCTACCCCCATTACTAGCCTAAAGAAGTTTGTGGAAACTTGCATTGGTGTCAGTCTGTACCAATTTAGAACTTGGCGGAGTAAGGGGTGGAGGGGGAATCTAACTCCCCCCTCAACAATGGCAACGATGGGAATGCACATCCTATCCCATGTGCCCCCATCTCTTTCTGCGTCCAATGGGGCGAGTTCAAGCCCTACATTGTCAGGGATGCTGTAATCCCTCCTAAAAGCCGCCATGGCTGACGGGGTCTCACAGAGTTTTCTAAATTTCCCAGGTTTTGGGCCACTATCATCCACATTCGCCATTTGAATATGCAGAAGAAAACTATGAAACAGTCAAAATCTAATAGGGATGCGAATAAGTCCCTGGGAATGGATGAGCCAGAGAAAAAGAGCTTACGACGAGAGGGATCGGAGAACCTTACTACGACGACGTCGGAGGTTGCAGACGGCGGCGATGGCGTTTCGAGTCGCTTGGGTTGAAGAAGACGAGAAGAGGATTTGAAACTGTGAGCCCAAATGAAACCCTTTCAGAGGTTTAAGGGCTGAGACGGAGACGAAACGTCTCTCTCCACGCCGTTATGAGTTAAAGTAACGGAAATCGGAGATTACGCTAACGACGTTTGAAAAACGTCAGTTCAAAATTAAATGCAAGGCATACGAGATACGCCACGTGGAGTTATTACCCCGAGATGGTATAATGACGAAGCCGCCAAGAATATCGAGGGGCATTGAACGTGATGACTGCCCGGGGCTGGACGAATATGGTCCAGAACTGTTTCTGAAAAGCCCCACCCATTGCCTCCGAACAGTGGCAAACGGATGGGGCTGGGGAGCAATTGTGGGGAGGTATTCCCGAACAGGTAAGATTAGTTGTCGAACACGTGATGTGTTAGGGACACGTGGCAGACATGATAAGTTTATTGCCGGGCAGTGCGATGAGCGGCGATCTGGGCCAATGATATGTGAAGGCATTGGTCCAGACAGTCTGTTCGGCTGATAAAGTCAAAAGACATGTGAAGTCATTTGACCAGATATAACAACGTGGACCAGGTGCATGTGAGGTCATTGGTCCAGCAGGACTGTTCGGCAAAGAGGAAGCCGAACAGTGAAAGAAGTTGCCCTAAGTCGTGACGTGGCAAGAATACTCCGGAATGGTAATATTCCATAAAAAGATAAGATCCCGAGTATATAGGATCGAGGCAAGAGACCCAACGTGAGTGGGGTGTGCGGATAATTATGGGAAAGTGTCCCATAAAGGTTGAGCTTTTGTACAGATAAGGGAATGAGAATCCGGAAGATACTAGGTTTCCTATACGAGGTAGGAATCCTAGGGCAACAGGGATGCTTGGGCTGCAAGCATCCGTGAGCCTATAAATACGAGGTAAGCCTGGAGGTAAGAGGTACGCAATATTTGGCTATTTCTTGTGGCTTCCCTACTGATAATTAGGGTTTCATACCAGTACGTGATACTAACTTAAGCATCGGAGGGCCTTTGCCACGAGAGGCAAAGGTGCACTCACCCCTTGTCTGTTTTGCAGATTAGGGTTCCGACGAAGAACTAGGGTTCCGGTGTAGAGGCACGTGAAGCCGTTACAGTTTGGTGTTGTTCAGAGCATCAATTGTTTTCATCCCCCTACATGGAGCTAAATTATTACCTGGTTCTGGTTGAGGGAAACGATATCTTGGATTCAAGACACATCGCTTGAATATGCTATCATCATGATAGATCCCCTCCCATCCAGCTGATGCAAACACGAAAGTAAGATCGAAATCGTAGGCGGCCATTATATTTTGGGTGGCATAACCCTTCCATGAAAAGAACCTCTTCTCTTCTTCCTTCTTCTTGCATCTTATCATAACATGGGTCCTATCTATAACCCCAATACAATTTTCTTGCATCAATACAAAAAGTGTAAACCAATTCACTGACCCTTATTTTGTGCAAAGACACGCTATCCTAATATTACCCAAACACAATGAAACACAAAAGATAACTCACCTTGAATGGTTTATAGAAGTCGTGTCTATCCATGTACTCATGAGTCTCATCTTGCCATCTCGTTGGCTTTAACTTATCAGCAGTGAAACCTCTCCTCATGCACACCAATATCTTGTGCACATGTCTGCTCACAGTGTCTCCCGAGTGCTGAAACCTCTCATGTGTTCTCCGGTTTGAGTGGCCCCTAAGTAGATACATGAACATTACAAAACTCTCGAAGCAGTCAACTCCATCAATTTTCATTTGAGAAGAACTCCATCCATAGGTTCCTTGAAGTTCTTGGACTATTTTTGCAAATGTGTCTGTCACGCCCTCGATTTTCAACATAAATAATAATCATGTTCAATAAATACAATCATTATTGAAGTACCGATAATACTCAAATGACACTTTTTCCCTTGTTCTCAAAGTTAAGTTCAAAAGTTACAATCCTGGCTCAAGGCCCCAAGTTGTTAAAAGACTAAAATTTATTACAATTTACAGTAATTATTCTTCCAAATACTTCTTTCAAATCAGATACAGATGATCGCCTCTTTAATACCTTCTAAAAACATGCTCAACGAACACGACATGCACGCCATACCAACTTCCTTGCTTTGTACCTAAAAATGATAGGTTGAGCTACACTAGTCCAGTAGAGAAATCTATACTCAAGTTATATATAAATGCGATGAAGCATGCAATAAGAGTGAATGAGTTTAAAAAACGAACATGAGATCAAAAGGGCTACCACAATGGATAGATGGGCTAAGACTGCAGGATTATGGACTTCTTACAGATGTCCCTAATCATTCATACATCAACTAGAAACAACATCAAACTCACATCAATTTAAATATCGACGACAATTTCTTAACCATTTTATGACTGCTCAAATGAATACCACAAATAACCTCATCATTCAATACCGTTGTCGTCAAGCCTCTTTTTCATAAAACTTTCCTTTTTGATTACCAAAATAGTTTAGAGAAATCTCAAGACCATTAAAGGTCAAGCTCCATTGATTCGAGCTTGAATACCGGAATCTGTTGATTTGTGCCCAAATACCGGATCAGTTGATTTTTAAAAATCCTCTTTTAAAAAAAAAATTCAAATTTCTTTCTTTAATAAAACTTTGATAAAATCAACCATTCATTCCCTTTTTCAACAGCCATAGTCTCAAGTAACAAATAGTCCAAACAACACCACAAATTTCCAAAGTCAATCATAATTCTCTTCATCATGCAAGACATTCAATTGTGTTACCACCCCTTGCGTCATAGTGAATTCTCTCCACCTAGGTTTCCACATTACCACACCTTGCGTTGCGGGCCCTTTAGAGTTTTCGTATTACCACACTTTGCGTTGCAGGACCCTCAATTCAAAATTATCAACTCACACATACACACATGCATTATCAATCCGTATACATGAAGACAACATTTTCCATAGTCACATTCTTTCATTCATCATCACATAATGTATTGCAAACTCATAAACACATCTCATTGTACATTGGTAAATACTATAAGTTCATGTTATTCCTCAAAGTCAATCATGATGTCCTTTGTCACGCATCGAACCCATAATGACTCCACGATACACAACCCACTAGGCTCTAACCGAGAATCTTATCGTACGTGTATCAAAGGAACCTAGGAAGCTCAACAAGACAAGGCACGAGGATACGAGTCACAACACTATCCATCAGATCATTAGACAAGCTCATGTTTACTCATAACACTCACCATTTTATCCCTTATAGCCTACGGTTCCCTTACGGTACATTTTCCTAACCAACGTCGTTGATATTATGCTCTAATGAGTGCTAAAAGACAATATCAAATAATGAATTATTAGGACATAAGCAATCATGCTCAAAAGTGACTTAAACATGTTCTAATTATATAGGGAATCATAACACGGAACAAGAACAACCTTAGGAATAGCCACAGACATCGGCAGATTGACACACCTCTACTCAAATGATCATAACTTTCTGTATACTAATGTTTTTAAGGCGATTTTGGTGGAAAATGAAAGCTGACTTCAAGACCTTCAAATCGATATAAAATTTGCATGAATTGGATATCGGATGAGGAAGTTACAGCCGTTTGAAGTTGGGCTGAAGCCAAGAAAGCGAGCAAAATTTTCAGAGAGGGGAGAGATTGATCCCTCCTCTCATGGGATCGATCCCCCAAGGAAAAAATCCAAATTTTGAATGAGGGATTGATCCCTCTTGCTTAAGGATCGATCCCTAGGCGATTTTGGGCGATTTCTGCAGATTTTGACAGCTTTTCAAATGAATGAAGGAGGACGATCAAAGCCCGATTAAAACACGAAATCAACTCATAAACACATAAAGTGAGTAAGAAATTCCTACCTCAAGCTTCCAAGGCCGAAACCCAAGATCCATTAGCAAGCCCTAGCTTTTAAACTCGAAATCCTTCATGAATACTCCTCTCCAAGCTTTATCCAACG
>BPLS01011495.1:0-19909 GCA_019656275.1 Rhododendron kiyosumense | reverse complement strand
GGGTAGGAGTTGGATAGGGGTGGGTATGTGATTGGGTTCTTCTCACATGTTAGGGATAGATTCTTTGGTTGTTGACTTCAAAATGGAGTAAATTTTGGGAAGTAAATTTTGTTGGGAGAAGGTAAAATTTTCATCTAACTGGGTATTTGCAACGCTCCTCTCACATGGTTGAGACCTATACATACACAGAACTCCCTCCTCTCTAATTGCAGACTTCCTTTGTTCTTTGTCTTTTAGTATGATTTAAGCCTTGGACCTGCTCTGATTTGTTTGATCAAATTACCTACAATGTGGTTGATTACTTAGGTTTGGAGCACTGTTTTAAATGCTTTGAACAAATGTAGTGGGTCACACAATGGTGTCCAAGCGAGTTGTGGTAATCTATATTGCTTTTGCTTAGACATTTGCTGATGGAAAAAGTTTTTTAATGGTTTTGTTGTAAGTTCATTTGCCCATTGACCGTTTCAAACAGGGAGGCTAAGTTGAATATTTTATATTCTTTTTCAAATTCCATATGCTCTTTCATTTTTTTGCATCAAGTTGGATATTTTTGATATGTAAATTAAAAGTAAAGAAGTTGTTAGACAAGATGCCTTAAGAAAAGAGTTGCTTCCTGTCTAAAGCGAGCATCAATGTTGTTGCTTGATGTTGTGAGCCGGTGTACACATATTCTAGAGAATATACTCAGTCACATACTTTCTCCAGGAGGAGGTTAGATTGTTGGTGGCTAGATAATTTATCCATTAGTCATGATTCTCATGAACATGTCATTTGATGGCTCAACAAATTGAGAAAACAGTAATTGCCTCTTAATTGTTAAATTCTTTAATATCCTTTTTTTTCCTCTTCATTTGATCATGTTCATGGACATCTATATAACAAGGGAGGGGGAAATCCAAAAGATTCCAAAATAATATTCCTTTTCTTTCAATCTCAACCCTCCAATTCTACACTTCCAAAGGTCCAAAATGTCTCTCTATTGAACTAACTTTAGGATGACAGTTAGGTAAATAAATGGGATTTTTCATGGCAAATGTTGAGCTAGGAAGAGTGTAATGCCTTTCCAGTTATAATCCCATTCATAACTGGCAACTGCCTTTCCGGTTTGAAAGTTTCCAAAATTTGAAATTTTAGAAAATCAGTCGAAAAGTTTGGGTAAAGCTCAAAGGGGACAGTTCTCTCTCCTCTCTTCTCAAATTTGGCCTTCAAACACCCCATAACCGCCTCCACCATTGCCGATGCACCACCACCGTCTCTCCTATTTGTTGACCTAAACTGCCACCGCCATCAACCGCTACATACTAGAACCACTGACGGTCGCTGCGTTGCGTGCTACTACCACCACCATTGTACCCATCAGCCCAATCTATTCTCTTTCTCAGGTTTCTCTTCCTCACTTCCCTCTTCAATAATCTACATGTTCTCAATTGTTGTTTATGGCCAAATGGCTCTTTGTTTGATAACTACTAATTGTGGATTGATTTCTTTCTATGGAATGATTGTTTTTTCTTCTGTCGCACCCCTCTTTACGGTAAAACTCACTCGATTAATGTTGGTCCTATTTTTTTGGGACAAACGTTTTACTAATGTACCAGGTTCATGCACATTTGGACCTCTACGTGCTTATGTGTCTGTAAGCTGCTTGGATGGATTTCTTTCAGGCTAAGAATTCTACTGAATTTTGGCACTTTCCCGTGTGTTTTTGTTGCATTGGTGACTAAAATGCTTGGATGATGCAGCTGTTGTCATTGGCTGTGAATTTTCCCCACTCCTTTGGGTTTTCTATTGTCTGTTTTTCATTTTAGAGAAATCGATATGGTATAATTTTAATTAAACTGTGTGTGTTGAAGATCAAGGAGCTGTTAGGTACTTCAAAATGTTTTCTCTTACAATGATAAGATTTATCAAGGATCATATTATTTGTTCATTTAAGTAAATTTTAGCAAAACTAATGCAGATCATTGGTGGTCATCGTTATAACACTTTTCGTTGGAGGTAAGATTTTGATGTTTGCAGTGTCATTTTACTGTAAAGTGTCTTTGGGCTCAGCCAATTCGCTAGCTGATTTTTTGGTTTTGATGTAGTTGGTTAATCACCTGATCTTGAGTTACTGTTTCAGCTTGAAACATATTATTGTTTTTTATGTTTTCCTTTTGTTAGGTTTCAGTTTCATTCAATTTGTTTTCTTCTCTTTTTCCCTGTTCTCAACCTCATATCTGTTTTTTTTTTTTGTGTCTATTTACAGTTGGTAATCGCCAACAATTGTTGTGGTTAGTGCATGGCTTTAGTCAGTCTCCATTTGGGCGTGTCGACGTGGTGTTCCACTTGCAGGGCGATAGAATATGCATGCCCAAGATTGGTATGGTTTTAGTTTGGTCCTTTTTCTAAAACCAACTTCGGAAATTTTTACATGATGTAGTTTGCTGCATTATTGTAACTTTGAATTTTTTTTATCTAGGTGTGACTTGATTATGTGATCTTGAGCTACTATTTCGAGGGGAGGATCCCTGGAACTATCCCCATGTCAAAGCATCTATAAAATGCAACTTGAGTTGGTGGTGATTCACTCTCCCTCTCTTAGGTAACTCTCTACCTTCCCTTGGTCCAATTGCAATAGGTATAGTTTCTTTATGCCAACTGGAAACCAATCATTAGATTTGTCATTAGAAAAATGCAATTGGACTTGAAATCATTTTGAATGGTTCTAGGATAATTTTAACTTTTGGTTTAAGTTATGTTATGACTTGGGTTTTTTTCTTTTTTCCTTTTTGCAGATATGATCCTATGATTGAGTGGCCGTTAATTATAAAGCTCTTCAAAATTGTCTTCCTTTGCTAAACTTTTATTTGGTTTGGTTTCCTGGTTAAATTGTTCATTAGCCACAAATTAATTCGGTAGTCAATTTCTTTTTGTTTTTGGTCAAACAAAAATTCGGTAGTTAGTTTCTTTGCTTGCTATTTGACAATCGCAAATATTGCTTGGATTCCTAATGCCCTCCTTTTATGGGATTGGAATGTCCTTTTATTTCTCTTATTTGTAGAAGTAGATTTTGATAGCAATCGAGTTGGACTATGGAGATTAACGGTGTGTGAGAATGGTTGGTTTAGTATAAGTAATTTTTTAAACATGCACAGGTAGATTGGCTTTTATTCATATTCATGGAATGTACGGAATCCGTGGGAATTCAATAGCCTTCGTGCATGGTTTGTTTGACTTTATTTATAGTGATATTGAATGCTATGTTATTTTGAGTAGCATCTTCAAAACTCTTGCAATTGATCAAGCTTTTTATGTTAGTTTGAATTTTGTTTTGCTTGATTTGTTGAGTTATATCTTTGATTGAGAGTAAAGTGATATTAGTGTTGAAAGTGCAAGTAAAATCGACATTGTCGTTTGTCAATGCATTTGTGTGCCTTCAGGCACGGATTCATTTGAACTTAGATTTCAATCCTTTGAAGTTAGACCATTTTTAGAATTTCAATATACACTGGTCGACCATGAAAAACAAACACACTCCTTGATAATTTATTTTAGTCATATTCAAAAACAGGTTACGCCGTGCCTTCAGGCACGGGCTCAATCCCTAGTATGTATATATGCCATACACATGACCAAACCGTCTAAAGACTCGATACAACAAAATCGCATCCATCTCCTTCGGCAAATTGTCAATGAAAACAGTAAAAACTAGTATCTTCTTTCCTCCCCCATAACTGACACCATTATTCTTATTCATCACTACTATGGATCCAGAGCGCTCCATGGATTTGGTAACACAATGTCACCCTCTATAACCTCTCTAAAAATAAACTTGTGGGTGCGATATCGAATGTTATAAAAGACTCAATTGAAACTCTTTCTAAAACTAATTGATTTTTAAAAAGATGGTGAAAAAGCGGTTCGACAAGTGATATTAGAATCAGGAAGTCATGAGTTCGAGTTGCGGGAGCTCATCCTGAGGGAGGGATTGTTGGGCCTGCAGTGCCCCTATGAATTTGGTTACACAATATCACTCCCTGCGACCATTCTAAAAATAGACTTGCGGGTGCGATGTCGAATGCTATAAAAGACTTGTTTGAAGTCCTTTCTAATACCAATCGGTTTTAGGAAAGATGGTGGAAAAACGGCCCGACAACCTGCTTGACGATTTCCTAAACCTAAAATAATGGGTTGCCACAAGCGTAGGGCGGAGACCGACGTAGCACAATATCTGGTAAGTCCGGAGTCGAATCTACAGAGACAGTAATGTGTGCTGACTAAAAACTCGGATTGTTACTGATTAAACTGGCTTTTAGGTAACCATCCCTTGTTGATTGATTGAGATTAACTAAAACTTAGAAAATTGATTATACTTTTTAAATAGTTAAAAGGAGGTACAGATGTAGGGTTTATAGCTCTCGTAACCAGTCCGGATTAACTTGCTTCATTCGGTGTTCTTAAAAGCGTTCAACTTTGGATTGAAAAAGATACCCCGCAACATGCGAGACCCTATGGTCGCCGTTTACTTATGCGCAACGGAAAATGAGTTTTGGACCCTCATTCCTCCGTTCACATGGGCTCCGACAATACTCGGATTCGTCTGCGAAAAGTATTTTTTCAATCTAAAATTATTTTTTCATTGTTTGAAAATAGGAGTAGTGTCCGAACTGGCCACGGTGTTACCCCGCGACTCTACCTATACGATTACTCACTAATCATTATGCATGAAAAATAAAAAACATAAGAAACTCTAATTTGAAACATACTTCTATTATGCGAGATAAAAAATAAACAAAAGATCTAAGTTAAATAAAAATTAACGAACAACTTTTATAAAGAACTAAAATTAAAATGAATTACCAAAGAGTGAATAATTGAACAAAATTTCAAATAATTTGAAAAGAACAAAACTCGAAAGAAAAACAGTAAGGAACAAAAGTCTTGCAGCCACCGTTCTCTGTTTTGCAGCTCTAGGTCCCAGCGTTCTTTCGTCCGTGGGAATAAAATATCCTCCCAGATGCCGCAGCCCTTTTTCTTTTCCTTTTTGTCCTTAACCCCTGCCGACTTCAGAATGTCTACGCACGCATACAATCTATGCATAGATTGTGCACAAATTTCGTTGTAGGGCTCACAAAGGATCTCACACAAATCATCCGAGCTGTTCATTAAATGTAAAACATTTTTTCAAGGGTCCTCGTAAAAAATAAGCTCAATCCGATACCTATAGGTGCTTGATCCAACCACATAACTTTTCATTATCCAGAAATCTGAATGAAAAGTTAGATGGTTGGATGAAGCACCTATAAGTATCAGATTGAGCTTATTTTTTACGGAGACCATTGAAAAAGTGTTTTACATTTAATGAACGGCTCAGATGATTTGTGTGGTACCCGTGGTGGGCCTCACAATAAAATCTGTGCACAATCTGTACACAAATGTTTGTGTGTAGTAGCTTTCTGCCGACTTAAAACAAAACCCTCTTGGGCTGAGAATTGGCTTAGGCCTAATTCCTTTACATGGCCCCACCAGTTAGTCAAATGCATTGGGCCCACTCAATTTGAATTGCAAATTTTTTTTTTGAAAGGCAAGTCTTATACTCCCTCCGTCCCAATTTGTTACGCCCTTATTCCTTTTTGGGATGTCCCAAAATGATTTGTATGTTTGAAAACTTTCCATTTTTAGATATCTAAATTACCATTTTGCCCCTCCTTTCCTTTTAAACATTTAAATGAGGCTTTAGTTTCAAGAAACCAAAGAGAGTAATTATGATGGACATCAATTTCTCTCTGAGCATGGCAGGAAACTTGCCGCCTAATTCAAAAAAACTAGAATTTCACTTTTTGTCTAATTTAAATATTCTATCAAGGGGTAAAATAGTAAAATTGATGACAAGTCAATGCAATTATGAAGTTTTCTTAAATTACGTGAAAGTCAATATAGGCGAAACAAATTGGGACGGAGGGAGTTTTAGAGATCCAATCGAATTAGAGAGCAAAGTTCAATCGGGAGAGTACAAGGGGAAAGGGGTAAAACAAAACCTATTCTGCTAGCACAAGCTATCCAATTAGCACATCTATTAGCTTTTCTATTACACCAGTTGAAAACAATATTAGAATGGCTCGACAAGGATGAGATATCATCTAATAGAGCTTGAATAGTCCAATTCTTCTGCTTTGCATTTGGTTGAAGCATATTAATCAAAAATTGACTGTTCGACTCAATAATTGCATCCAACTTCCCCCATGGCTTGGCCATAGACACTGCTACCCGAATAGCCCAAGCTTCGGCTGCCACTGCAGAAGAAGCCTTGATCCTCCCATGGTTGATCTCTACCACAGACCCATTTTCATCTCTAACTAAGACAGCATACGTAGTTGTTTTGTCCATGGGGTTAAAAGCCCCGTCACAGTTAAATTTCCAGCGGTCGTGGAGGGGACGTTGCCACTTAGAAACATTAATATCCCCATGATTGCGAGTTGGAACATTTACCGGTGAACAAACTGCTGCTAAAAACTCACCATGGAATTCTAACGCCCTCGAGATGGTCTTCATCACATTCGGTTTGTGTTGGGAAAAGACCCATTCATTTCTTTGCTTCCAGATTGCCCAGTAAATCTGAGCAATAACTCCCATCCTTTCAGAGAAATGATTTCCCCAATCCTCGACAAGGCTCACCATCCATCTTTTAATAGACACCATCCTATTTACCTGAGACGGGAACATAACACCACTGTTAGCCCAGACTTCCTCTATCCATTCACATCTGAAGAGCACATGTTCGATCGATTCAATCTCAGCGCCACATATATCACACATTGGGTTTCTTGCACATTTCCTTGCAAACAGATTCTCCTTAGTGGCTACTACATTTCTGATAATTCTCCACAGAAAATGTTTCAGCCTTGGGTGTACTTTCAGGTGCCAAATTTTCTTCCATAAAAGAGAACATAGATCAGTGGCTAAGCTATCTTGTCCTCTATTCTTCCTTTGGATTAGATGGAAAGCAAGGTGGTACCCTGACTTTACTGAATACAATCCCAAGGAGGTATGTCCCCACACTAGAGCGTCTTACCTCCCGGTCCAAGATATGGGCATCATTCTAATGGCAGATCCCACTTCTCTAGAAAATAAATCCTCAATCTTCTCCTCATCCCAAGAATTAACCCCATCTTGAAACAGGTCACGGACTTTCAAAGGGGGAATTCCGTTGTTGGGTACCATAGGAGGAGGGGCTATGAAGTCATCCTCTACTTTCAACCATTTATCCTCCCAAACATTGATAGATTTTCCATTTCCCACCCTCCAATGGGGGCCTTTCTTCAATAGCTCCCCCCTTCTAAAAGGCTAGACCAAATCCAAGATGGAGATGATCCCCTTCTGGCTTCCCACGGGGAGGATTTAGGAAAGTAAGAAGCCTTAAGGACTTTGGCCCATAGCGAGCTAGGTTCCTAAACCATTCTCCCAAATTGTTTTGCCAAAAAGGCTACATTAAAAGCTTGAAGATCCCTGAAACCCAAACCCCCACCCTCTTTGGGTTCATTTAGCTCATTCCAGCGAATCTAATGGATCTTACTCCCTTTTTCCTTTTCCCCCCACCGAAAGCAGCAAATATCAGAACTTATTTTTTGGCACAACCTTTTAGGGAACTTGAAACAAGACATCGGAAAAGTAGGAATAGCCTAAGCCACATCTTTAACAAGAACTTCTTTGCCAGCGGGGTTCATGACCATCTGTTTCCACCCTTGCAGCTTTGCCATGATCCAATCCCTAATGTACCCCAAGGTTTCTTGCTTTGACTTCCCCCAGCTAGTGGGCACTCCCAAGTATTTCGACCCATCCTTCATAGTCCCTATACCCATGTAATTCACAATTTCTTGTTGAAGGTCCCTTGGGGTATTTGGGGAAAATAAGATTTCTGACTTCTGGAAGTTGATTTCTTCCCCTGATGCATCTCCAAACTCCTTTAGAATGTCCTTTACTTTCTCACAGTTCCTGAGGTTAGCTTCCAAAAGGACCAAGGAATCATCTGCGGATAGGAGGTGGGAAAGCATAGGTCCTCTATTTCTCACCCGAATGCCACCTAACTCTTTATTTGAAATCGCAGTAGATATCAAAGAATAGAGTGAGTCCGCCACCAGAAGGAAGAGGTAGGGTGATAAAGGGTCCCCTTGCCTCAAGCCTCGGGATGGTACAATCTCATCAGCCTTTCTACCAATTGATATGATTGAGAATCTGACTGTAGTAACGCATAGCATAACCCAGTTGATCCATTTATCACTAAACCCTAGTTTACGCATAGTATCCTCTAAAAAGCTCCATCTCACTTTATCATAGGCCTTACTGAGGTCTAGTTTCAAAGCCATAAGATCTTTTGGGCCTTTCTTCTTGTGCTTAATATAATGGAATACCTCATGCGCAATGATGATGTTGTCATGTATCTGGCGACCCTCAATAAAGGCGGATTGCTCTTGAGAAATAAGAGAAGGTAACAGGGGTTTGAGCCGATTCGCTAGTACCTTGGAAATGATCTTGTAGACAAAGTTGCAAAAACTGATGGGCCGGAATTGATCAATGACTTCAGGGTGAGGACTTTTGGGGATGAGGACAATGTTGGTCTGGTTAAGAGAATCTAGATTAGATGAGCCATTGAAGAAATCCCCAACCAAATTACTGACCTCCACTTTAACCAGCTCCTAGTACTTCTGGTAGAACAGCCCTGGAAAGCCATCAGGGCCAGGGGCTTTGAGTGCCCCCATTTGAAACATCACAGAGGTTATCTCAAGATCACTCACAGGTTTACAGAGATTAGCGTTAGAATCTGCACTAATCTTGTTAGAAACACCACTTAAACCTCTATCAGAATTCGTATAAGGATGAACATCAGTATAAATACTATGAAAATGATGACTAATAATATCAGAGATACCTCTTGGTGAAGTGACCCACTCCTCCCTTTCATTTTTTAGCCTCAATATCAGGTTCCTTTGCCTTCTCTGGGTGGCAGTAATGTGGAAGAACCTGTTGTGCCTATCCACAAATCTTAAGTAGTTCAAACGAGAGCGTTGATGCCAGTACATTCATCTTGTTCCCACAGTTTATTGAGATTAGTTAGCAAAGCCCCTTCTTCTAAATTGGAGGCATATGAGCAAGGACCATCTTGAATAGCATCAGTTCTGTTCTTGAGTGAAGCAATTTGTTCCTTAATGTCCTTGAATTTCCTTCTGTGCCACGCTTGAAGATTCCTCTTGCAAATTCAGTAGTCTTGCACTGGACAGTGCTAATAAACTGTTGACCCATATGGACCTGCTTCTTCAAATACCGTTTAATATTCTAACTTTGTGCTTTTTGTATCAAACCCTTCAATTACCTACAACATAAAAATTAAGCATTAAATTTCGAAAACAATATTAAAAAGACTTAACAAAGATAAATTAGGGAGCACTAATGTAAACATTTACGCACCTATCACAACCAACCCAAATGAACTTACGAAAACACCCGCATCTTTAATAGCAGCAAATATATATGCATATGGAAATCGAAAACTTATCCATAATTCATGGGTAAATTGTGTGTGTATGTATGTATGTATGTATATGTGTGTGTGTGTGTGTGTATGATAAGTTGTTTCATTATTCATTATATTTCCTATCAAACCAAAACACAATAGGACAACACCAACAAGTATCAATTCTAAATGCCAATCAGAATAATGGTGAAACATTTGCCAAAACGCCTAGACATGTTCACTTGCCAAGTATCCAACCAACATTATTATATTGCACCTCCAACTTGGTGCATGCATCATCTGCAATGATATCTCTAACCAACTGATTCTAATGGATTAATTTGTACCGAAAATCCAAAAAAAAATGATATAACCAAGAAATAGGACTACATGCATCATTCCCAAAACTAAATAACATAGATGGCACTATTACAAGAATTAGCAAAGACTGGGAGCAACATGGTATGGGATTATTTCTTCACCACCAACATTCGATTTTGGACCGACCCAATGGGGTCGTGTTGATAGTATTGCTGGATGTATAACAAATAATAATACCATAGTTGAAGCTGAAACCAACGAAGCCATTCCACAATTAGATACAATGTATTTACTCATGCACGGAGTTCACACATCAGGTTCATATTCCAACTACAATTTTGCAAATTTACCATGAACCCGCACATCAAGCTCATTACTCCACACCCATTTCCAATTACGACTCCGGGGGATACGATTATCACACCCCACAACCAACTAGATTTCACCCGTTTTCCTACCCGTTCCTAATTTAACTCGCAAAAATACCATTCATGGTATCATTATAGCAATTTTTCGCAAAACCCCACTAACTATTTGGATATGGTAGTCACGGGAAATCTACCATGAAACAATTTTTTTCAAAGCCATTTTGTCTCGTAAATTTATTAGAATTGAAATCGTTTGCTATGTTTGATGTACTGTAATTCCACCATGAAACATATTTCATAAACATGACAGATTTCATAGCATGACAAATTTTAAAAACATGAAATATTTGATAAGTTGATTCAAATTTCCCACAAAATCATGGTAAATTCTAGCAAACAACAAAGAATTGGGAAACTACCATAATAAAAACCATGGTAAACTTTTCAGTTCTCACCATAAAAAGTTTTGGTTTAACCACGTGAAGGAGATTGACCAAGCTGGATTAGTCAAACTAACTGAAATTGTGTTTGGTTACTTAGAAATGCAAGTGAAACACATCTTGGTTCCTTACTTTGGCAGTTCTCCAAACACCATAAGAACAGTCCATCAATCAACAATCCCAACTCACAGAAAGAATTGCTAGAATTGACGCTTTCAAATGGCAAGCTGCTCAAGAAATTAAGAATTGCTACAAGATCCATCTTAGTGAGGGGAAACATCATTCACCAAGACCTTGGCATCTACCCTCTATGCTCTGCACCTTTAGAGACACCTTCTCATTTGCTCCTCCATTGCAACTTTGCTTGGAATATCTAGTCCGATATTATCCTTTGGTGGAATATGTCCTGGATCTGTCTCTCAACTATCTCTGTTCTGATTGATTTTTGGATCTCCAATTCCTTTCACAACTTGGAAGAAATTTATTGGAATACCTCTCTCTACGCCATTCTTTGGTCTATTTGGAAAGCAAGAAATGACATTGTCTTCAAGAACTCAATTCCTGATACTGAAGAAGTGATTGACTTTATCAAAGTGAGAGTGGCTCTTTGGGTAAAAGGAAGATGCAATCTTCACTACAACAAAAAAGGTCTAAGACGACGAAACAAATTCTTCGCCAATTGCATGTTTTTCGTCGTCAAAGTTGTTGCCGACGAAATTTTTTTTTCGCCCCATTCGTCGATCTTTGTTTCACGCGGAAGACCCCTCACGACGAAAAATGCGTTTTCCTCGTCAATGACTCCCCATGGCCGACGAATTAATTCCTCGCTAACGTTTCCCATGGTTGAGGAATTATTTCCTCGTTAATTCATTCCCTCGGCCGACGAATTAATTCCTCGCCATCACTTCTCTTTTCATCGCGAAGTAATTTAATGCTTTTTTCCGAAAAAACAATAGCGAGGAAAGTATTCCTCGTCCAAAAGATTTTTTTAAAATAATTATCTGGTAATTGGAGAGAATTTATTTCGTTGCTAATTTGCAATTGGCGTTTTTTTGTTCACCCAGTCAATTTTAAAGCACTCCCAAATCCAATCAACAAAATTTTACACAAAGGAAAAAAAATCACTGAACATAAGAATGCATCTTACAGAAGTCACTAATAACCTTCATATTACCATAAACAGCTAAACAAAGTTATAAAGGTTTCAAGGTGTCCATTCACCGTCCAAAATGAACCAAGTTAACTGAACATAGATAATAACATAAGTGATGCACTTAGTGAGTAGAGGTCGAAGGCACGAAACAAAAGGGAAAAGTTGTCGGACTGCCCATCATAACAAAAAGAAGTATCAACACAAAAAGATTTTGGCCTTCTCATATATACCACCAACAAAAAGAAGTATCACACAAAAAGATCTTGGTCTTCTCATGTATACCGCCAACCTTCCGCATATCCAATCTGCAAACACAAAATAAAAGAAAATCATTACTATGTTTAGATATCAACTACTGTACATATAATTACTTGAGCCTAAAGCCAATTAAAGATGAAACTTATGAGCAAAACCTAACACGATCACCAAATAAATGATGAGGCAATTACCAAAAAATGATGCTAGAGCCAAGGTACAATGGTCTTTGCAATCAACCAAGCGGGAGACCTACATAACCAACTTCTTTGTGAAACACAAACTTGGCCGAAACAGAACATGACCAACTACTTCTTTAAACACAAAATTCAGAGAAACAGAACGATATATGGTACAACAAAGAGCTGCATTCATTGCTGTTAAGACTTGAGAAGTTAAAAGCCATATGAAGAACCAGACAAAATCTCTAATGGATCACATAAGAACTTTGACTCGATCAAGAAGCATGGGCACGTAGATGAACGTGAATTGACATGTAAGCCATAGAGAATTAGAGAAAACTTAAACAATTTACATTGTCCAATTCTGCATCATGTTTCAGTTTAACAAAGATGACAGAAAACACAATGGGAAATTTTTTCCTCCCCTTCCCTTTCCACTTTTAATCTCTAATAATACTTGATTCATAGTTAAGTGAAATCCAAAACAAGTTTTGAGCTTTTAATCATATGATCACTTGACCACCTATGTTTTATCGTCATCCAATTCTTGTTCATATTTCGCATGACCTACAAATAACGTAAAAGGTTGAACAAGTCAATGTTCATGATAGAGTAATGAAACATAGGCTAGCTATACTATTTTTTAATCTGAAACATGACTAATTCAATGTTCTATGCCTTATATGCCTTTTACCTGAATAACTGTAGGGAGAAAGATGTCAAGACACCCACCCACAAAACCAGTCCAAATTGAACTTCAATTTCATTCCATCCTAGTCATTCAACCAACTAACAAGTAGGCTAATACATTCTACATTAAGCTGATGTGGTATGCTATGCTATATATGCTTGCTACAATCACCTTGTATTTTTTTTTTTCCACATGAGAAACGAGCTGATTTTTGAGGGGGTGGATACCAATTTAGGAGGAGCTAGTTAATTGGACAAAGTCCATAATGAGCCATGGCTGGAAACCCTTTGCACCATAAACACCCAAAAAAATCCCTAGAAAATGCAAACATTTGAACAATCAAAAACTATGGAATCAACAACACATGCAGCCCTTACCCAGTACCAGTAACTACCCGATTTCAACACCAGCAACTGCAAAAGCAAAATAAAGTACTCAAAATTATCATATTCGACATTCCTAAAATCAGATTAGTGCTCAAGACAGAACACGTATTCCGTGAGGCTCTACAATGTGTTTGGCTACATCATGTACTCGTGATAAAAATTAGTCCCAGACCCAAACGTGCACAAGCTAGGGCTTAGATCAACATATACAGAGAGAGAGAGAGACAGAGAGAGAGAGAGAGAGAGAGAGGAACAAACCTGGTGTGCATGATTGAAGCCCTAGGACACGAGAAATTGATCCATTAACGAGCAAAACCAGTTCGCAATGCTTGAGATATCAAGCTCCAGGTCGCGCGAAGTGATTGGGAGATCTGGTGCCTCTGATTTTGGGCGGAGGCGATTGGAATTTTTGGTGACCTAGGGCAGCAAGGATTGGCGCCTAAAGATTTCGCGGAACGCTGGTCTCCTTTAATGAAATGCTATAATTTTACAAGCGTGAGTCTCCGAGGAGTGTTTCCCTGTTTCTGAACAGGCAACGCTATAATAACTCCTCTTTTATAGCATATATGAAAAAACGCTATAACTTAATGCAATAAAAGCCCATATTTGTTGTAGTGTACATAGTAGATTCAATGCATGTTGATTAATGATCCAACCAAAAGCCAGAAGCCCCTATGACATTATACAAGTCAAAAATAATTTCATCATATCCAAAACATAAGGTGCACATACAACAACCAAGAAAAAAAAAACAACCATTAGATAGACTTTCTCATTTGTGAGAGCACCCAACATGAAAGTCCTAAATTTTAAGCATTTACTGTTATACTTTAGACAAATATGGCCAAACAATAAATGAAAGCTCTGAACACTACGAAACATGAGAACTATGTAAAATTTTAGAAGAAAAGCCAGAACTTCAATCACCCCTAGGAGAGCACGTGATTCACATTAAATCCAACAATGTATCTAATCAAACTATGAAAGTCAGGATTTTAAGTTCAAACACATTTCTGTTTTTCATGGTTACTATCACTTTCACTTGCTCATTCTAACATTCAAAACTTAACTCTTACTATGAGATTTTCACCCAACTTTTTAACAACCCTGGGATGGAAGTTGGCGGTATTTGACCAACATAATTAGAGGTGCTAGTTCTGTTCCACACTTTATAAGATGCAAAAGAATTTCCAATCATATTGTAGTGCATGATGTGGACTCTAGATATATTGCGTTTACCACTAGACTGCTATGTCCAACGTTAGCCGCCAACAGCTTAATTACATGTCTGAAATCCACATGTATTAACAAAGTAATAATACAGAGAGGGAGGGGAGTTAAGGATACTTGCTCATGCAGGACAGTTCACACATTTCCAACACGGGCACAAAATATTACCTTGTTAATCACTAACAGCTGCTGCATATTCAAGAAATGAATTGACGCCATCGAAACAAGGCTGACTTGTTCTACCATGAGCTGTGTTGCCCAATTTCATCCAACTCTTGTCCATTACTAAATGCAAAAGCATGGTCAGAGTTGAGATGTCAAAGTCATAATAACTGTGTCATGCATCAATTATTATCATTTCTATCATTTTTATTTTTATCAATAATTAAGGCTTCTCTAGTGATACAAATTTGAACGATGCCTAACAACTCTATGGTGCCAATAATTGCCAATTGAGCATACTTTTTGCGTTTTCAATCTCCTCCTTCTATGATTGGTGAAATAGACAAAGAAAGATGAACAAAGAACAAGTGAGTGCATTGTAACTGTCACGTGCTTATTGCATTATCTCGTCCTTCTATGATTGGTATGCAAAGTCTTTCTAAAATGGGATCTATCAATCGAAGGCCCACAGAGTTGAATAGATTGTGTTGGAGGTGTAAAGGACTGGGGGTCTAACGGCCTTAACTTTTACAAGCTTTCAACTTGTAAGCCACTGGAACCGAGAAAACCACTAACAAAAATTCATCGAATCAAATACTCCAATAAGCAACCCACATAATAAACTCTCAACCGTGTGATCCATCGATTCCTGGAAAGAACACCTTGCTCCAACTTTGTGAATTCACGTTGCAGTAGGACAAAAATAGATTGCATGGTAGAAAAAAGGGGTGTGATTAAATTACCGAAGAAAGATTGTTTAGTGCCCTGATTAATGTCCAGAATCTCTTTCAGCATAGATTAGTTTGATTTCCACCCTAATTTGTATGGACTCCACAGTACTGCTCCTATAATGTATTGAATACTCTGTCATGGTATAGGGCTTGGACCTTTAAAACCGTAGTCCAATTTTACCTGGCAGAGACTATGAACAAGTCAGACCGTACTACACAGTTAGGTAAATATTTCTAACAGTCATCAGACTTAAGATTTGGGAGAGAAAATTCAGGGGTACCCGCTTAATTTTTCTAATCTCTACTTCCACTTCAGTTTACATCTCTATTCGTAAATCTAACTCATCATGTTCTAACGAGAAGCTTTTCAAAAAAAGAGGACGACCGCGAAAAGAAAACAAAATAAGTTGGTCGGTCGGTCATACAAGATCGATGGGGTTTTGGTGACTATTGAATGGAGAAATACTAACAAATAAGTCCATATAAATACACCGATCCATGTACAAACATATACATACAAGATTATGAGACCTTTGCCCCAAATAATTACAACAAATTAACTGGGTTTAGGATCTTTGGAAAAGACAGAGAGAAACTTACGAAATCCTAGACTCGAGCGATTAGAAAGACAAGTAGAACCCTGTTGTGCTTCTTGATGCTCCAATCGAAAACTATTTCAGCGTGGCGAGCTATGGCGGATTCGCCGAAGTCTCTGCAAGTACTTCATCAGAGCCATCAGAGAAGAAGAGAGAGAGAGTCGGTGGGTTAGGATCGACGGAATGAGGAGAGAGAAGGAAATAAGTATCAGAATTCCCTTTATTTAGGCCAAAACGGTGCGTTTTATGGGCCTTTTTATTTTTTGCCTCTTTTCTTTTCCAGTCCCGCCAAGTGTATTTGTTGGATGCCGCCAAAGTATTTAAGAAATTTCGGATCCCGCGAAATTATTTGAGGGAAACAACGAGGAAAAATTCTTTTGTCGCTAACAGTGAAATTGGAACAGATAAATGGCGAGGAAAAATAGAATTTTGTCGTCAAAGTTGTTCGAACCTCGACGAATAAAAATTTCCTCGCCTTATTAGACCCCGCTCCCTTCAAATAGCGACGAAATTTTTTTTTCCTCGCAAATCACATAATATTACCGACAAAATCGTTTTTCGTCACCAATTTTCGTCATCTTAGACCACTTTTGTTGTAGTGCTTGCAGCCTATTCCGTTGAAGATTTCAGGAGCTATCTGGATGGCATTAGAAAGAATAAAATCTAAACTATCATATTTCTTTTTGAAATCTTTTTTTTTTCCAACTCTTCGTTGGTTTTAATTTGCTCCTTTTTGGATTGTTGGCTTGCATATGATTGGATTGGGTTTTCCTCTCAATGAAGCTTGCCCTTTCCTTCTCGATGTACCCATTATTGAGTTTCTAATAAAAAAAATTTGCCTATCAAATAAAAAAAACACAAATCCCAACTCACAATCTAAGACTTAGATAACTCTCAATTCATCATGATATGATCTAATTAGAATCATGAGACAGAAAACAGGAACATACTTATTTATTCTTATTTATTACTATTGCACATTGTTATCAATCAAACAATTTTTTGGTACCATGTGCAAGGTACAAGCAAGACTTTTATGCACTAGAGTTTTGGCATAAATAAAAACAGTTTTGACATTATCATAATAAAAAATTTTCCCATTGACAACTGTCAAAATAAAACTACCATAATAGCAACAAACTAATTTAAATGTGGTAAATCCGAAAATATTCACTTTATGATATCAAAAATCTACCATAATCAATAAAGATGGTGAACTATTTGAATCTCATAAGAGCAAAACATATTTTTACATCATCTTTGTAAAAAAATTAGCTTTGAATATGATTAAGCGATCAATAAGTTATTTCATGAATCTTTGTTAAAAAAATTCTTGACTAGGAAGATCTTAACCAATCAATGATGCACTTAACGGTATTCAATTAAACTATTTTTTTTTTATAGAGAATGTTTCAGATCAGGAAATGAACCCTCCAGTGAAACAACATAAATATCTCTCATTGAGAGAATGGATGGTGGTTGAGCGATCCTATTGAGCAAGAAATTTCATGTACCGAAAATATACAAACGTGTATATGTGAGTCCACCCCGAGTACGTCTCACCCAAATGATAAGAGTTTTTTACATCATCCTTGTAAAAAATTCGCTTTGAATGCCATTAAGCGATCCATAAATTCTTTCAATCTTTGCTCAAAATTCTTGACCAGGAAGATCCTAACCAATCGTTGAATCAAATCAATGAAGCACTTAACTGATTTGAATTAAAATATTTTATTTTATAGAGAATGTTTAAAGAGGAAATGAAACATCCGGTGGAATAACATAATATCTCACCTTGAAAGAATGGATGGTGGTGGAGATCATATTGAGCAAGGAATTTCATGTACCAAAAATTAGTCTAAGAACATGTGCATATGAGTCCACTTCGAGTCTCACCCAAAATGATATATAATAAGAGTAAAAAATATTTTTACATCATCTTTGCAAAAACCTAGATTTGAATACCGCTACGCGATTGATAAATTCTTTCAATTTTGTTCAAAATTCTTGACTACAAATTATTGACCAATTGTTAAATCATTAATCAATGAAGCACTTAACGGTATTCACTTAAACTATATATTTTTTTATAGAGAATGTTTAAAAAGATTTTCCGCAAAATTGAACGGCCCCATTATTTACGCGTAACCCAAAGTGAGCCTGCACAACACATTCCTACATCTTCGCTATAGGAAAGTTTTGTAGCCCTAAAATTATGGCTTCCATTGTGGTGGACTTTGATAAATTATAAATAAATAAAAAAAGAACAAAAGGAGAAGAAGATTGTGGTGGATTTCATGATGCTGATTTCAGGAGGGGGGGGCGGGGGGGAGATGGGGATTTCCGTTGGACCAAAGGAGAAAAAAGAGAGAAGAGAGAAATAGATAACAGTCGGTCAATCCTGCATGTTGGTAAAGTATAATACTTTCTTTTGATCCGAAAAATAAATTTATTAAGAAGAAACACGATAGGGTACTTTGAGAAAAAGGGGTACAATATAATACTTTGTGGAATTGTTCTTCAATTACCCTCCCCATATGCAACTGGAGTACTGATAAGTACTGAAAAGCATCCGTTTATTCCCATTAACTTAGACTTTGTCGGTCCTATCTAGTGTTGTTTAACGAGATTTAATTGGTTTGTGGTGTCTCAGGGCTTACGGAGCATTCGGAAAGGATTTGGAGTAATAATCGTGAGTTAAGGATGTTCTGGAGGGATCCGCAGCGAGAAGATGAGCGAAAATGTGAAAGTTGAAAATCTGGTCTGGACCAAGACTATGTTGGTCTGGACGACCAAGGCTGGATCACGATCTGAACAATCTGTTTTTGTGGTCCAGACAAAGGAATCGCTAGTCCGGATCAGCGAGCAGCAGACTCAAATCTACGTGTCTTATTTTTTATGGGCCGAGGCTATAAAAGAAGCCCTTAGTTTATTATTTAGGTTATGTACGGTTCTAGCAGCTATTAGGGGAGAGGCAAGAATACAACGTTGAAGGAGATTTTCTCCATGTTCTTCAACTTCAAGCGGATCTTCTTTCTCTATGGCCGGCTAAACCCCTTGTCTAGGGGAGGATGAAATTCCGTATTAAGTAACTATATTTTTGTGTAGGGTTTTGGTTTTGTTATTCAAATCGATTGTGAGACTAAGAACCCTTTCCGTTTCAATTGAACAAATTGATTTTACTTTTTCTTATCTATTGAGTATTAGTTTTCCGGATTTCAAATACCTAGTCTTGCAATGGTTTTCATTGATTGTGGTTGGAGTTTTGAGATAGATTATGCTCGTAAGACAGATCATGTCGTTTGATGGTCAAACCGTGCTACTGAGAGACCGTCCGTGCTATGAGATAGTCTATGCCTTTTAATAACCCGATTATTTTCTTGACGATTATTGTTAGGATTTGTAAATCCTAGCGATAGTCCCTTTTGATTCGAATACATAAACCTACCCTATGCATATTGTTTGTTACGCGGTCGGAGTAGATTCTAAATCCTAGATATTTTCCTCCATCATTTTTAAACTTTTTAATTCATTGTTTTAATTTAATTAGGTTAATATTCCAAACAAACCAAATCAATCAACTCTTTTCTTTTTGAACTAATCTGCAAACTAATCGAATTTGTTGTAACTTAGCCATTCAGTCCCCGTTGGAACGATACTCGGTCTTAACCATTATTTTACGGAGTAGTAGTTAATTCTTGATTTTTATAAATTTATTTTTGACACTGAACGACGCGGTCACTCACCCAAAATGATAATAAGAATCTTTGCAAAAAAAAAAGCTTTGAATACTGCTAAGCGATTGATAAATTCTTTCAATCTTTGCTCAAAATTCTTGACTACAAATTATTAGCCAATCGTTAAATCATTAATCAATGAAGCACTTAACGGTATTCACTTAAACTAT
>BPLS01011484.1:0-12700 GCA_019656275.1 Rhododendron kiyosumense | reverse complement strand
TTCAAACAAATTGTTGTGCCCATCTTTTATGATGTTGTTCCATCCGATGTGCGGAAGCAGACCGGGGTTCTTCAAGATGCATTTGCCAACCACATAAAGCATCTTAGAGAGGAACCAGATGGCAAGGTGGAAAAGTGGAGGGCAGCTCTTACTAAAGTTGCCAATTTGTCAGGTCGACACTTGCTGAATGACGGGTATTTTCCTCGACCCTTTTGATGTTTACAAGAAAATGACCTTAAAATAGCATTAGTGCACACTAGTCTACATATTTGAAGGTGAGGCAAGAAAATGACCTTAAAATAGCATTAGTGCACACTAGTCTACATATTTGAAGGTGAGGGTAGAATTTTCATACTGTTAGAAGGTTGATTAATCTTAAAAAGTACTTAGTTGACCACAATTTTAGATAAATCAAATTTCAAATGCCGTTGGACACACTTTGAACTTTGCAATTATTTGACATTTGTACTTGCCTCATATCATAACAAGAGAAGGCTTTACCATGCATGACTTTAGATATGCCTGGAGAAAGAACTTTGAAATAGGAGTAAGATATTTTGACTTATTTCAAAATCACTGCTCTGCTTGTTGCAAACTTGCAACTAGTTTATTTGTTTTGAGTTTCTAGGCCAGATATATTCAATTGAGATCTTAGTAGCAAGATCCTTCTAAAATGGGTGTGCCCCAATACAGGAGCTCGAATCAGCGCTCCCAAGATGGAGCTTGGCGAGAGCTCGCTTCCCTTGAGATGGGAGCTTAATGAGCGGTTAAGGCAACTATTCTCTTATTCTTAAGGGAGTTATGTCATTGTGGAAGTAAAAATATGAAAAACTTATCACACAAAAAGTTTTGTAAATTGAAAATATCTAACTTCCTATAAGTACCCTTTAAAATTGTGAAAATTCTCATCAGTTATCACTTTTCCTTTAATGGTTAAGTATTTAAAGATACTTTATATACGTATTTATATAAAATCTATACATGCTCCTTAGGCGCTCCCAACCTTAGAATCTTCTAGGTGTCTCCGCTCCCCTGCACCCACTTTGTGCTATTAAGATTGAAACTGCTTTTTTGGGCAAAATTAGAGTCACGCCCCAAACTGGGTTGGTCAATTGTTCCATCCCTAGAATACGATGTGGCAGAACCTAATCGCCTCACAATTAAACTAAAACAATCGTTTGAACATAAGTCAAACCAAACCACTATTATTAAAATAATAGGTGAACTGTACAACATAGTACAAGAGTCACAAAAACATCACAACCTAAACCAAAGGGTCAATGAGCCTTGCTCCCAAAAGATCACAAAAGACACCCCGACGACGAGGACGACAGCTGTATGGTGGACCTCCTCTATTCTCAAACACCTGAAAGAGTAACACATTGAATGCGTGAGCTAACCACAAGCTCAATGAGTATAGTTGAATCATATAAATAAGAACAACTAAAAAAACAATTATGGATCAAGCATAAACCAAATAACTCTTTCAGTACAAGAATTCTTCATAGTCCACCACAAGGTCCATCAACTCATCCCATATAGTGAAGGGTCGTTTACCTCCGACCAAAGTTATCACGGTACCGTTACCCTGAGAGCCGACGCAAATAAGTACATTGGTGAAACCAGGGGCCATTCAATATAATTTCTAATGATAGGGACACACTCACATATCCCATATGCGAGTCAATAATAATATATAAGCCCAATTAGGCAAACACTCCTACATACTCCTACATTAGCCCAGGAGCGGGGCACGCTCGTACATTTGCCCTGGAGCGGGGCAGCAAGGCTATTGTAACATGAATTTCAAAACACATTTCTCAAATATTCTCTTTAATATTTCAACCAATCAAATCACAATTCATAAAAAGAGGGTACTTTTAATAATTCCAAGCAAATCAGTTTAGTTCCGATCGATATAATTCACATGTATTCACCTTTAAAAAAACCGTATTAACTGGAACCTCAACCTAACTCCTAGGTGGAGCTGATGTGGGCACGAACCTCTCCGAACCTAGCACGATTCACACGGCAATGCAAATGAGTGATTGCAATTCATAACACAACCGATGCATGAAGATGCATGCTAGAGATAAAAACTCATTCATAACTTCGTCTCTAATTACCATCTCAATGATCCCATGAACTAATTCAGTTTCCTTTCTAATATTCAGCGCCTAAGCACAACGTTTGCCATGCTTAATTACACCCAGTACCTCACCACAACCCGAACTCAGAGAGAGCTACTACTAACAGCTGCAAGCGAGAAAGAGCCGGAAGAGCTACTAACTACCATGCTTAATTACACCCAGTATCTCACCACATACAAAGCAAATCGACTGGAATTTAGTAAACAAAAAAGTCTTTTATGCTTACACATGAAACAGACACAGTGACGTGTCTTCCTAGCATTCATGCTTATCTTGGTCCCTAATTCAATTGCAATACCCTCCTTTATGATTTGGAAAATAACAGTTTAGGATATAGCATTAAGACAAAGACTACACACATTAATTTGTCTGTATGAATGCATGCACAATACTACATGCAAACGTCATTTCAATTTTTTTTTATTAACCATGAAAATGTATGATATGTATGAAATTAGGATTCGGGTCGTCACACAGTTAGCATGATTCATGCCATAGACATGGCTGTTTCTAGATTTAACGAGTACTTATTCTAGTTTCTTATGTTAATTGATGATGTACAAATTGGCAGAGATGAAGCAGAGTTAATTAAGATGATCATTGAAGATGTTAGAAAAGTAAATCCAACACATCTAAATGTTCCAGACCACCAAGTTGGACTAGACCGTCGTGTTGCAGAGCTCAATATATTGCTGAACATGGAATTCAATTGTGTTGGCATTGTTGCCATATGGGGCATGGGTGGAATTGGCAAGACTACAATTGCAAAAAGGCTGTATAATCTCATCCAACACAAGTTTGAACGTAGTGGTTTTCTTGCGAATGTCAGAGAAACTTCGCAGCAACCGAATGGTTTGGATGAGTTACAAAAGCAACTTCTTTTGGCTATATTAAATAGACCTCATGAAGTAAGTAATTTTCATGAAGGCATCGAGGTCATAAAAAAGATAGCTTTCAGTCGAAAAAACACTACAACAAAAAAGGTCTAAGACGACGAAACAAATTCTTCGCCAATTGCATGTTTTTCGTCGTCAAAGTTGTTGCCGACGAAATTTTTTTTTCGCCCCATTCGTCGATCTTTGTTTCACGCGGAAGACCCCTCACGACGAAAAATGCGTTTTCCTCGTCAATGACTCCCCATGGCCGACGAATTAATTCCTCGCTAACGTTTCCCATGGTTGAGGAATTATTTCCTCGTTAATTCATTCCCTCGGCCGACGAATTAATTCCTCGCCATCACTTCTCTTTTCATCGCGAAGTAATTTAATGCTTTTTTCCGAAAAAACAACAGCGAGGAAAGTATTCCTCGTCCAAAAGATTTTTTTAAAATAATTATCTGGTAATTGGAGAGAATTTATTTCGTTGCTAATTTGCAATTGGCGTTTTTTTGTTCACCCAGTCAATTTTAAAGCACTCCCAAATCCAATCAACAAAATTTTACACAAAGGAAAAAAAATCACTGAACATAAGAATGCATCTTACAGAAGTCACTAATAACCTTCATATTACCATAAACAGCTAAACAAAGTTATAAAGGTTTCAAGGTGTCCATTCACCGTCCAAAATGAACCAAGTTAACTGAACATAGATAATAACATAAGTGATGCACTTAGTGAGTAGAGGTCGAAGGCACGAAACAAAAGGGAAAAGTTGTCGGACTGCCCATCATAACAAAAAGAAGTATCAACACAAAAAGATTTTGGCCTTCTCATATATACCACCAACAAAAAGAAGTATCACACAAAAAGATCTTGGTCTTCTCATGTATACCGCCAACCTTCCGCATATCCAATCTGCAAACACAAAATAAAAGAAAATCATTACTATGTTTAGATATCAACTACTGTACATATAATTACTTGAGCCTAAAGCCAATTAAAGATGAAACTTATGAGCAAAACCTAACACGATCACCAAATAAATGATGAGGCAATTACCAAAAAATGATGCTAGAGCCAAGGTACAATGGTCTTTGCAATCAACCAAGCGGGAGACCTACATAACCAACTTCTTTGTGAAACACAAACTTGGCCGAAACAGAACATGACCAACTACTTCTTTAAACACAAAATTCAGAGAAACAGAACGATATATGGTACAACAAAGAGCTACATTCATTGCTGTTAAGACTTGAGAAGTTAAAAGCCATATGAAGAACCAGACAAAATCTCTAATGGATCACATAAGAACTTTGACTCGATCAAGAAGCATGGGCACGTAGATGAACGTGAATTGACATGTAAGCCATAGAGAATTAGAGAAAACTTAAACAATTTACATTGTCCAATTCTGCATCATGTTTCAGTTTAACAAAGATGACAGAAAACACAATGGGAAATTTTTTCCTCCCCTTCCCTTTCCACTTTTAATCTCTAATAATACTTGATTCATAGTTAAGTGAAATCCAAAACAAGTTTTGAGCTTTTAATCATATGATCACTTGACCACCTATGTTTTATCGTCATCCAATTCTTGTTCATATTTCGCATGACCTACAAATAACGTAAAAGGTTGAACAAGTCAATGTTCATGATAGAGTAATGAAACATAGGCTAGCTATACTATTTTTTAATCTGAAACATGACTAATTCAATGTTCTATGCCTTATATGCCTTTTACCTGAATAACTGTAGGGAGAAAGATGTCAAGACACCCACCCACAAAACCAGTCCAAATTGAACTTCAATTTCATTCCATCCTAGTCATTCAACCAACTAACAAGTAGGCTAATACATTCTACATTAAGCTGATGTGGTATGCTATGCTATATATGCTTGCTACAATCACCTTGTATTTTTTTTTTTCCACATGAGAAACGAGCTGATTTTTGAGGGGGTGGATACCAATTTAGGAGGAGCTAGTTAATTGGACAAAGTCCATAATGAGCCATGGCTGGAAACCCTTTGCACCATAAACACCCAAAAAAATCCCTAGAAAATGCAAACATTTGAACAATCAAAAACTATGGAATCAACAACACATGCAGCCCTTACCCAGTACCAGTAACTACCCGATTTCAACACCAGCAACTGCAAAAGCAAAATAAAGTACTCAAAATTATCATATTCGACATTCCTAAAATCAGATTAGTGCTCAAGACAGAACACGTATTCCGTGAGGCTCTACAATGTGTTTGGCTACATCATGTACTCGTGATAAAAATTAGTCCCAGACCCAAACGTGCACAAGCTAGGGCTTAGATCAACATATACAGAGAGAGAGAGAGACAGAGAGAGAGAGAGAGAGAGGAACAAACCTGGTGTGCATGATTGAAGCCCTAGGACACGAGAAATTGATCCATTAACGAGCAAAACCAGTTCGCAATGCTTGAGATATCAAGCTCCAGGTCGCGCGAAGTGATTGGGAGATCTGGTGCCTCTGATTTTGGGCGGAGGCGATTGGAATTTTTGGTGACCTAGGGCAGCAAGGATTGGCGCCTAAAGATTTCGCGGAACGCTGGTCTCCTTTAATGAAATGCTATAATTTTACAAGCGTGAGTCTCCGAGGAGTGTTTCCCTGTTTCTGAACAGGCAACGCTATAATAACTCCTCTTTTATAGCATATATGAAAAAACGCTATAACTTAATGCAATAAAAGCCCATATTTGTTGTAGTGTACATAGTAGATTCAATGCATGTTGATTAATGATCCAACCAAAAGCCAGAAGCCCCTATGACATTATACAAGTCAAAAATAATTTCATCATATCCAAAACATAAGGTGCACATACAACAACCAAGAAAAAAAAAACAACCATTAGATAGACTTTCTCATTTGTGAGAGCACCCAACATGAAAGTCCTAAATTTTAAGCATTTACTGTTATACTTTAGACAAATATGGCCAAACAATAAATGAAAGCTCTGAACACTACGAAACATGAGAACTATGTAAAATTTTAGAAGAAAAGCCAGAACTTCAATCACCCCTAGGAGAGCACGTGATTCACATTAAATCCAACAATGTATCTAATCAAACTATGAAAGTCAGGATTTCAAGTTCAAACACATTTCTGTTTTTCATGGTTACTATCACTTTCACTTGCTCATTCTAACATTCAAAACTTAACTCTTACTATGAGATTTTCACCCAACTTTTTAACAACCCTGGGATGGAAGTTGGCGGTATTTGACCAACATAATTAGAGGTGCTAGTTCTGTTCCACACTTTATAAGATGCAAAAGAATTTCCAATCATATTGTAGTGCATGATGTGGACTCTAGATATATTGCGTTTACCACTAGACTGCTATGTCCAACGTTAGCCGCCAACAGCTTAATTACATGTCTGAAATCCACATGTATTAACAAAGTAATAATACAGAGAGGGAGGGGAGTTAAGGATACTTGCTCATGCAGGACAGTTCACACATTTCCAACACGGGCACAAAATATTACCTTGTTAATCACTAACAGCTGCTGCATATTCAAGAAATGAATTGACGCCATCGAAACAAGGCTGACTTGTTCTACCATGAGCTGTGTTGCCCAATTTCATCCAACTCTTGTCCATTACTAAATGCAAAAGCATGGTCAGAGTTGAGATGTCAAAGTCATAATAACTGTGTCATGCATCAATTATTATCATTTCTATCATTTTTATTTTTATCAATAATTAAGGCTTCTCTAGTGATACAAATTTGAACGATGCCTAACAACTCTATGGTGCCAATAATTGCCAATTGAGCATACTTTTTGCGTTTTCAATCTCCTCCTTCTATGATTGGTGAAATAGACAAAGAAAGATGAACAAAGAACAAGTGAGTGCATTGTAACTGTCACGTGCTTATTGCATTATCTCGTCCTTCTATGATTGGTATGCAAAGTCTTTCTAAAATGGGATCTATCAATCGAAGGCCCACAGAGTTGAATAGATTGTGTTGGAGGTGTAAAGGACTGGGGGTCTAACGGCCTTAACTTTTACAAGCTTTCAACTTGTAAGCCACTGGAACCGAGAAAACCACTAACAAAAATTCATCGAATCAAATACTCCAATAAGCAACCCACATAATAAACTCTCAACCGTGTGATCCATCGATTCCTGGAAAGAACACCTTGCTCCAACTTTGTGAATTCACGTTGCAGTAGGACAAAAATAGATTGCATGGTAGAAAAAAGGGGTGTGATTAAATTACCGAAGAAAGATTGTTTAGTGCCCTGATTAATGTCCAGAATCTCTTTCAGCATAGATTAGTTTGATTTCCACCCTAATTTGTATGGACTCCACAGTACTGCTCCTATAATGTATTGAATACTCTGTCATGGTATAGGGCTTGGACCTTTAAAACCGTAGTCCAATTTTACCTGGCAGAGACTATGAACAAGTCAGACCGTACTACACAGTTAGGTAAATATTTCTAACAGTCATCAGACTTAAGATTTGGGAGAGAAAATTCAGGGGTACCCGCTTAATTTTTCTAATCTCTACTTCCACTTCAGTTTACATCTCTATTCGTAAATCTAACTCCTCATGTTCTAACGAGAAGCTTTTCAAAAAAAGAGGACGACCGCGAAAAGAAAACAAAATAAGTTGGTCGGTCGGTCATACAAGATCGATGGGGTTTTGGTGACTATTGAATGGAGAAATACTAACAAATAAGTCCATATAAATACACCGATCCATGTACAAACATATACATACAAGATTATGAGACCTTTGCCCCAAATAATTACAACAAATTAACTGGGTTTAGGATCTTTGGAAAAGACAGAGAGAAACTTACGAAATCCTAGACTCGAGCGATTAGAAAGACAAGTAGAACCCTGTTGTGCTTCTTGATGCTCCAATCGAAAACTATTTCAGCGTGGCGAGCTATGGCGGATTCGCCGAAGTCTCTGCAAGTACTTCATCAGAGCCATCAGAGAAGAAGAGAGAGAGAGTCGGTGGGTTAGGATCGACGGAATGAGGAGAGAGAAGGAAATAAGTATCAGAATTCCCTTTATTTAGGCCAAAACGGTGCGTTTTATGGGCCTTTTTATTTTTTGCCTCTTTTCTTTTCCAGTCCCGCCAAGTGTATTTGTTGGATGCCGCCAAAGTATTTAAGAAATTTCGGATCCCGCGAAATTATTTGAGGGAAACAACGAGGAAAAATTCTTTTGTCGCTAACAGTGAAATTGGAACAGATAAATGGCGAGGAAAAATAGAATTTTGTCGTCAAAGTTGTTCGAACCTCGACGAATAAAAATTTCCTCGCCTTATTAGACCCCGCTCCCTTCAAATAGCGACGAAATTTTTTTTTCCTCGCAAATCACATAATATTACCGACAAAATCGTTTTTCGTCACCAATTTTCGTCATCTTAGACCACTTTTGTTGTAGTGAAAGGTTCTTCTTGTTCTGGATGATGTGGATAATGTTCAACAATTGGAGGCACTAGCCATAGATCGAGATTCCTTCGCTCCTGGAAGCAAAATCATCATAACAACAAGAGATAAGTATTCACTAAAAATCCTCGAATTGGGTGAGAAGGAGATATATGGGCCAGAGAGATTGGATGAGGACGAATCCCTTGAACTTTTCAGTTGGCATGCCTTTAAAGAAGACCATCCTCCACAAGACCATTTTGAACTTTCATGCCAAATTGGGCATTATGCTGGAGGGCTTCCATTAGCCCTTGAAATTTTGGGTTCCTATTTCCGTGGCGAGAGCATACCACAATGGGAACGTGCAATAGCAAAATTGAGAAAAATTCCTGATGATGATGTTCTGGGAAAACTTAACAAAAGTCTTATGATGAGTTTTGATTCGCTAAGCGAGCAACTGAAGAAGTTGTTCCTAGATATGGCATGTTTTTTTGTTGGAATGGGTCGAGATTTTACGGTAAAAATATTGGAAGGCTGCAACATTTTCGCAGATGAAGGGATTCGGAAACTAGCCAATCGGTGTCTCATAAAATACAACGATGATGACCAAATTGTGATGCATGATATGATTAGAGACATGGGCAGAGAAATTGTCAGGCAAGAATCTCTTGAGGATCCTGGGAAGCGTAGCCGATTGTGGTGTCCTGACGATGTCCTTGAAGTTCTGAGATATGGGACGGTGAGAGCCATATGCATTGAGATTTTAATTAATTGTTGATGTTTCATTAGTGCAATAATGCTACATGCACTTGTTGTCATTCTAATTCTTATTTATTTAACATGAATATTCCCAACTTTATAATTTTTTTTCTCACCGAGGTACTTTTTCCTTCCCTCATTATGAACTGGGTTTTCATATCAGGGAACCGAAGCAGTTAAAGGCCTCATCCTAAACGCAACAGATGTCCAATTGAATGCCAAGGCATTTGAAAAGATGAACAACCTGTGGCTACTTCATCTCGATTACGTTCACCTAGCTGCTAATTATGAACATATTTCTAGAAGGCTATTATGGCTTAGCTGGAAAGGCTTCCCTTTGGATTGTATACCCAAAATTTTTTTTATGCAGAAGCTCATTGCTCTTGATTTGCGTTATAGTAGCTTGAAAAAAGTTTGGCATGGAAACATGGTACATCCTTATTTCTTTCTCTATCCGACATCTATCGCATGGTATATTGTGTGGAAATTAACTTTCTTCGAATTCTTTTGGACAGACCCTTGACAAATTGAAGTTCCTTTACCTCAGTCATTGCCATTACCTAACCAGAACCCCTGACTTCTCTGGACTCTCCTCTCTTGAGGAGCTGTTGCTTAATGATTGCAAAAGTTTGGTGGAGGTTGACGAGTCTATTAGATGGCTGAACAAACTTGTTGTCCTGGACATGAAAAACTGTACAGAACTTCGAAAGCTCCCCTCTGGCATTTTGATGTTAAAATCTCTTGAACGTCTTGATCTCTCTGGCTGCTCCAACCTAGGAAACTTAGCTGTATTTAAAGGACCGCTATATAAAATTTGGTGCTCATTCTTCTCATCTTGGACATTGCCACAAAAGGGCATGGATTCTATTGGGTTGTCACTCACCCCTGTCCAGGCCTCCAGTTGCTTAACGGAATTATATCTGAAAGACTGCAATTTGTCATGTCTATCGAAGGAAATAGGGAATCTAATCTCATTACGGACTCTGGATCTTTCCCAAAACTATTTGAGTACCTTGCCTGATGGAATCTATAACCTTACTTGCTTGAAGCATTTGGATTTGGAAGAAAACAATGTGTCAAATCTGCCTAGTGAAATCGGGAGGTTGACCTCGTTACGGAGTTTGAATCTTTCAAGAAACAGTTTATGTACCCTACCGGATACCATTGGGGATTTGGACTCTTTGAGGTTTTTGGAACTTGAGGATAATTATGGTTTCAGTGCCTTACCGGAAAGTATATGCAAACTTGTTCGCTTGTACAAATTGAATTTGAGTTACTGCAACTTGTCTCATCTGCCCAGTGAAATTGATAGGTTGATCTCATTGGAGCAATTGTTACTTGATCACAACCCATGGCTTACCATACCAGATAGTGTCGGGCACCTTCCTTACTTGGTAGATTTCTGGTTGCGTAATTGTGCAAAGCTCCGGTCTTTTCCAAAGCTTCCAACACGTTCTTTTCGTTATGTGCATGGAGAGTGTTGCCCATCATTAGAAAGCCTACCACTTGAATTGGATCAGCTAGGATGGAAGGCGGACTTTTCGGGATCCAATAAATTAGCTGAGAACAACTATTTAACTAGTCTCTTAAAACAACTCCCCAAGAGTAAGGTACACTCTGTCTCTCTCATGCATTGGAATATTTTTATAAATGTGTTTTTCACTAACCAAAACAAGTACTTATTTTTTAAATAAGTAGTTTTTGAATTAAAAATGATGTATTATGAAAGAATGACATGTCTTATAAAACGATAAATAAGTACTTAAAAGATAAAAAGTTTTAGCGGAACGGGATTCCATAAGAAGGTAAAATCATGGTTTTTGTAAAGTCATATGATCGGTATAATCCTTGATTTCTATTCATCTTCCAAGTGCCGTTGTAGTATGAGGTTGAGTTTCGCTAAGGGATTTTTTGGATTTTTTTCATTGCCTTTATTCAATTTTTTTTATGTGTTTGTTTATTTTGTGACAAACTTTTGTGAATTATTGATTCGTCTCGACGAGGGGAATTGAAAAAGTACTCTTTTTTTACTTTTACACTAATATTTTTTGTAATATGGCTTTTTTGGCTTTACCTTGAATATTTCCAAAAATAATTGGAAAAAGTCATATTTTTTTTACTTCTATGATTCCTCTGGTAAAGACAAATCAATAATTCATAAAATTTTGTCACAAAACAACCAAACATGAAAAAAAATTGAATGAGGACAAGACAAAAAAAGGGTCCAAAAATCCTTTAGCGGTAACCAAACCAAACCGAGCCTTGTTTCCCAATCAATTGGGTCGGCTATGTGAATTCTATTTTTTCATTGAGTTCTCTGTCTACTTCGCTTAGATTAGTAAGCCCAAGTCCTTTCATATGTCTCAATATTTTTAGGTCAAATATTGAGAAAAAGATATTTAGACTGTGACTAACTTCATGATCTATTGGAACAGGGGCTCTCTGAACTTAAGTGTACTGTTGAAATTAAAGTTCCAGCAGGGGAGGAGGAGCTTCGTATTTGGTTCCCGTACCATGATGTTAGAGGGCCAAATGTATCTTTTGTGGTGCCACCTTCTCCTTCTGTGAACCAGAAAATGTTGGGTTGGATTTTACGCTTAGTAGTCTGGGCTCCCCGAGGAACATCTGTCCATTACCCATCGGTAACGATTGAAGGTGTGATCTGCAATAAAATCGGATGGTTCGATGTAGAATTCTGGTTTCATGTCTATCCCACGGATGTAGATCATGTGTGGCTTATTTATATACCACTGGGTCACAGAGGATTGCAATTAGAAGGCGGTGATGAAGTGGAGATCCCAATTATTCAAAGGAGCGGTGATGTGCGGATCCCTATAGATGTAACTCATCCTAACACATATGTAAAGAAGTGGGCGATTGATCTGATTTACGAGGCTGATGAGATTCACAAAGCCAACGACACCTGCTGTCAAGTGGAGTACAATATTCAACTTTGACAAATACACTCACTTTTCTGCTCCACCTGGTGGCATGTGAGATTTGGACTTCTCTTACTCTTGTTTTCATCCAATGTGCCCCACTCGATTTCGTACGTTGAACCCAACTTTCAAAAAGAAAAATACTTGTACTAATTGTTAATTTATGTTTTTCCTAGGGTTTCATTATCAGTTTATCTCAAGCATCTGATAATGAGTTGTGAAAAGTCATTGTGAAAATTTTTTTTTCCACTGCAGTTTTTTTTTCCCTTTTTTATGGCTCGCTGAAAATTTCAAAGAAAAAGTCAACCCAAATTTGGAGAAATTGCTATGGGAGGGAGAAACTTATAATAGCCTGAGCAGTTCGGCATCGCAAATGGAATAAAATACTTTTTTTAGTGGATAATGGATTGGTTCTTTAAGATTAGTCAAGTTGGTACGCTGCTCCAAATACTTGAGTTATCAGTGAAAAGGAAAAAAAGAGAGTACTTTTTGTTATCTTTTGTGTTATTGTTTCTTCTTTGGAAGTGCTAATTTGCTCAAAATAAGAAGGGA
>BPLS01011483.1:0-33524 GCA_019656275.1 Rhododendron kiyosumense | reverse complement strand
TATAATAATATTTGTATATTACTTTTTACTTACAAAATAATTTAATGAAATATATTAAAAACATTATTTTAAAAGTAAGGCAATTTTTTGGCTTATTACTTAGTTTCATTTTTTTAATTATATTTATATTTTCACCCAATATTTGGTAGTCTATTACACAAATGATTAGGAAAATGACAAAAAATACGGTGAATAGAACAAAAAGTGGTGTGAATTTATAAATTTTCAATAATTAAAAAAAATTCTACAAAAAGGAATATTTTTCCGCCAACAAAATTCATTTTCGCGCCCAAACCGGCTACCTGGAGAACAAGTTAGAGAGAGAAAGGGCAAAAAACGTTGAAGTACAGCCTTTAGTTGTGGTAAGTATATCTTATTTTGTGGTAAGTATCAGCATAAAATATAGTAAGAAGAGCCAGTGTTCATGGTAAGTATAATGACTTTTTTTGGCTGAAAAAATGCAAAACCACCTTACTTTTTGGGGGTGGTTTTGATCTAAGGGTCCAGATTATTCTAAAACCTGATCTAATGGTCCATATTAAATGGGGACATCATGCCCCAATACCACAATGGGGCATCATAGAAAAATTGCTTTTATTGTGGTAAGTATACAATATTTTGTATTAAGTATTAGCATAAATTATGGTTAGTAAAGCCAGTATTCATGGTAAGTGTAATGACGTTTTTTTCTGAAAAAATGCAAAACCACCATACTTTTTGGGAGTGGTTTTGATCCAACGGCTCAGATTCATCCAAAACTTGATCTAAATGCCTATATTAAATGGGGGCATCATACCCTAATACCACATTAGGGCATCATAGAAAATTTGCCTGAAAGGGAAAGGGGAAAGAGGGCTGGATCCGTTTTGTGGGTTTTAACCCGTTTTCGTTATAACCCGTGACCCGCATGTTATTTTAACCCGCGAGCTACTCCTTCTTTTCATAGCCGTTGGATGAGGTCCGGATTTTGTGCTTTGTCCGGGATCCCTGAGGTGAAAACTACCAATTTATATATATATATATACAGCGCCCTTTTGTTGCGGACGCCGGCAGAAGCAAAAAATGCGGACTTTTGATGTGAGTCGTTGGATGTCCAATGGCTGGGATAAAAGGGTGTATATCGCGGGTTAAAAGGAGTCTGAGTCGGGTAAAAGATCCGCGGGTCATAACCGGGTTATAACACCCCAGTCGGCTTCCATTTCACACTACAAAGAGAGAGAAGAGAGCGAGAGACGAATCGAAGAAGAAGATGACGAATCGAAGGAGACGAAGTCGAACGATCGAAGAATTCGAACGATCGAAGAACAAGGTAACTTCTCTTCTCTTCTCTTCTCTCTCTCTCTCTCTCTCTCTCTTTCTCTCTCTGGCTCGTTTTGGAAATCTTAGAAGTTAGGGTTTTTTTTTTTCAGATCCACAATGAAGAGGACAAGAAGAACCCTAACTCCGAGGTATCTCTTTGTGTGATTAGAGCTTGATTTTGATTTTGGGTTGGATTCGAGTTCATTTTACTGTTCAATGTCACAAACCGTAGGTTGTGAATCTGTATAGTTTTGGTAATCTGTGGTACAAGTTGTTGCCGTTGTAAGGCTTGAGTTGCCTAGTTCAGTTTAATTGTTATTATCTCCATTGGCTTTTGTGGTGCTTTTGGGTTGTTAGGGCGACTGCATTTCTTTTACTGAGATTAACTGGGTTAGGTAGGGAACTTTAGAAGTTTTGCGCTCTTGTGTTATCTTCCACAATAGACACTAATTTAGGGTTCAAATGTATCTCGATTTGGGAATTAGGAATTGTTGACTAGGTGCCAAAGAATAAATGCTACATACAGCATTGTTGGTATCTAGGCAGTTAGTTTTTGATGTGGTGTTTTTACAAACCTTGTGCTGTTTAAAAAAAAATATACAGATTCATAACATACGGTTTGTGACATTGAACAGTAAAATGAACTCGAATCCAACCCAGAATCAAAATCAAGCTCTAATCAGATAGAGAGATACCTTCAGAGTTAAGGTTCTTCTTGTCCTCTTCTTTGTGGATCTGAAAAAAAAATCCCTAACTTCTGAGATTTCCAAAACGAGAGAGAGAGAGAGAGAGAGAGAGAGAGGGAGAGGAGAGAAGTTACCTTGTTCTTCAATCGTTCGACTTCGTCTCCTTCGATTCGTCGTCTTCTTCTTCAATTCGTCTCTCGCTCCCTTCTCTCTCTTCGTAGCATTAAATGGAAGCCGGCTGGGGTGTTATAACCTGGTTATGACCTGCGGATCTTTTACCTGACTCGAACTCCTTTTAACCCCCGAGATACACCCTTTTATCCCAACCGTTGGATGAGATCCAACGGCTCACATCAAAAGTCCGCATTTTTGGCTTCTACGGGCGTCCGCAACAGAAGGGCGCTGTGTGTGTGTGTATATATACAGTCCTTATCCAGTGAGGGATCCCACACGGTAAATGCGGACCTCACTTTCCCAATCAAATTTTGATGATCCGAGCTGCTCAAAGTGATCAGAACGTGATTTTAAGGGTACCCATGAGAAATTAGCAAAAAAAAAAAGACCGGAAAAGGCTTGATTGGAGCAGTTTTCATTGAACGGTTCAATAAAAAACTGCTCAAATCAAGGCCTTTCTGGTCATTTTTTTTGCTAATTTCTCGCGGGTACCCTTAAAATCACGTTTTGCACACTTTGAGCGGCTCGAATCATTGAAATCTGCTCGGAAAATGGGAGGTCCGCATGGTAGACTGGTAAGGGATCCCTCACTGGATAATTTTTGTGTGTGTGTGTGTGTGTATGTGTGTATATATATATATATTCATGTGGACCCATCCCCTCTCCGTCCCTCCCCCCCCCCTGTGGCGTGCCAGAGCACTTTTGCTCCTCTCTCTTCTTCTCCTTCGAACACTTACTAATCCCACCCCCCGTGTCAAGCCCCCCTGACACGGCCGAGACTTTCCCCATTTACCGCCCCACGTGCTCTCTCTCTCTCTCCCTCCCTCCTAGCAGTCTCTTTCTTTTGTTTTGTTTTTATAAAATTTTAAATGTTAATAACTTTTTTTTCACGTATTTTTTTAAATAAATTATATATATTTGAAATCTACTCAACGAAACCTATCAAACGAGCCGAATATTGATGGTGAAATAATGTAAAATGAAAAAATTATATTTTTCCATAGTTTAAACTGTCTAACGAGGTTGAAAATGTGTTCCAAATTTTAATCCGTTTGAACCGATGGAAAAAGAAAAAGTTTTCTATTCATTTTAGTTAATAAAATGATCAAAAAATTAAAATCTTTCCACCTGTTGAAACAAAAAAAAAAGAAAAACAAAAAAAGAGAGGCAATTGGTGTCTTGTAGTGCATGTGGTGGTTTTGTGTGCATGTGAGCCTTGAAGATTTTTGGACGTGGAGCACATAGGTGAATTGGGGCTTGATGACTAAGCATCATTTGCCTAGGAGTAATCAATTATCCTGCAGAGGAAAAAAATTTAGAGATGAGCGCCTTATCATTTGCCTATGGTTGGACCTTTTCAACTTGCAGTGCAGCTACAAATTTAGAGATGCAAAAACTTGCAGAACATTGAGTTGAGCACCTTATCAACTCAACTTGCAGAGCATTGAGTTGGCTATATAATCTGATGATTGAGAGCAATTTTTGAGTAATCACATCCTCACAATTTTTCTCAACTTTCATTTCATTTTCGTAATTCATAAAAGAACATTATGGATCAGTACAATTTTTTATTTTATGATAGTTGGTCAGTTGGGAAGGGTGTTGAGAATGATGTTCCTTGTGGGGAGAGTAGCTCTTATGTTGGGCGTGATTACACAACCGAATTTACGACTGACCAGGTTAATTATTACTGTTATTATTATACATATTTGTTACTTATTTTTGTTAATGTTGTACTCTTTTTGTAGCACAACCAAAAGCGTAGAAAATTTAATTCTTTCACTTCATTCTATCTTCCCTATGTACCATGTGAAGTTCACAGAAATGGAAAAAGAAAAAAAATCCAAGGAATTTTTTTTAACTGTTATTAAATGTTTTGTGGTGCATGTTGATTGAAAAATATTTACTTAAAACTATATAATAATTTATAATTTTTTTTTGCGCCATTTAAATATATCAATGTTTTGACTTTGCATGTTAAAATACCAAAGTATAGTGTTTTTTTTTTGATGCATGTAAATCCCCTGGAACACAGAAGCATTGTTATTATTTATTTTTGAATCAAATGTCTTGTTTATTGTCGTGATGCCATTGGAAGACATGCTTTAGGACCTAACTAGTTAATAATTCCGTAGTTGGAACTCGAGACTATTTATGCCTTGAGAAAAAAAAAGTATATTGACAAAAAAAAAAAAAAGAGTAATGATAGAAGAGTTCTTTGCTAGCTAGACTTACTAGAGTAGGTAAATGTTAAAAAGGACATTTGTCTGTAGTGTTAGTTGCATGATAATGAATATACACTAGAATTGGGTTACCTAGGAAATCGAAATGGTTAACTCTACTATAAAAAAGGATATTAAGTGGATATGCGTATTGTTGATCTTTTCCACTGTATGGAAGTATGAACTAAAAGATTTTAATATCACTTCTGTTGCTAAAACAAGACAGACTGAAAGTAGGTTTATTCAGTAAAAGTGAAAGTAATGTTGTTCTCATCTTATGTGCCGTATTGAACCTTAATTTAAAAGTCAAAAAGCATGAATATATGATTTAATACCGTCGCATGATCTTAGTAAGCTTTGAAAGAATAATGTGTTTGCGAGAAAATAAAACATGTGTACGAGACACGAGGAACGAGAAAAAAGTAATTTAAATCCTCTAATTAATAGAATGTATTTTATGGGTGTTACATTTGTTACTTATTTTGTCATGTTTCAAGCATACCAGCTTCCCACATGCACACACCCTCACTTATATGCAAGAATCAATTTTTTTAATATACGGGATATTACATTGTGCTTATACGTATTCATTTTTTTTTGTTATAGATATTTGAAACTAGAGCTGTCATGGTAGATTGGGCGTGGAGTGTTGGTAAGGAAAATGGTTTTATGATTGTCATAAGTAAATCTGCTAGTATAAAGGGCAACAAGATGCCGAAGTGCATTCTTATTTGTGAAAGGGGAGGATTGTACAAACTACGACAGGAAGGACATTCAATGCAAAGGAATACTGGAACTAAAAAATGTGATTGCCTATTTAAGCTGCGAGGTGTACCATAACCTCCAGACGGTATCATGTGGAGTTTGAAGGTCGTTAAAGGTTTTCATAACCATGAACCAGTTGAAAGTTTTGAGGGACATGAGTACCCGTCAAGGCTGATCCCAATCCAGCAGCAATTAGTTTGTGATATGTCTAGCAGCACCGCGCCTCGAGAAATTCTTAGTTTTATGAGACAACAAGACCCGTCAATTAGTACAGGAATCAGAAGTATTTATAATATGAAGGCACTGTATAAGAAAGAACAACTGGGGGGTCTATTTCCTATTGGGTACATCTTGAAAGAATTAAACGAAAAAAATTACATTTATGACTAGCTTAAAAATGAACACACCAACGAAATCACAGATATTCTTTGGGTTCATCCTAGAAGCCTAGAGGTATCTGTCAATTTTCCGTCCGTGTTGATTATTGATGCGATGTACAAGAGTAATGAGTATCGGATACCACTCTTGGAAGTTGTGGGTATCACATCCACAATGAAAACTTACTCTCTTATGTTTGCATATTTGAATAATGAGACGAAAGAGCAACTGATATGGGCTTTGGATACCTTAAAGAGATGGATGGTTGAAAAAGGGGCAACGTTGTTATCGGTGGTTGTTTCAAATAGGGATTTGGCACTTCTTGGCGCCATTGGAATATGTTTCCCCTTCGCACAGCACGTCCTTTGTATTTGGCACATAAATTAGTGTGTAATGAAGAAGTGCATCCCTATGCTTGTTACGAGGTGGGACGAGTTTTCTGATGCATGGCAGTCGGTTATTCATTTATCGACATCAATGTCTTTGCAAGAGAAGTGGAATGCCGTGTGCGGAGAGTTTGAGCAATACTCCAATGCCATACAATACCTTTGGGATACATGGTTAGGTCACAAAGAGCGATTTGTTGCAGCATATATAAACCAGTTTATGCACCTCGGGAGCAATTCAAGCCAAAGGTAACTTTCCTATAGTCATTGTATATTTACTGTCCTACACTAAAGAATACTTTATATAACTTTCCTATTTAACACAGTGTATTATTAAATTGCAGGGCAGAGTCTGCGCATGCGAGGCTTAAACAATACTTGGGAGATACCATGTCCTCGCTTCAAACATCTTTTTAGAAAATAGAAAAGATGTTGACCAATCAGTTCGAGGATATTCAGGGGTCGTTCCAGAAATCTCTAAACATTTCACGACACATAAATCTATATGAAGGCATTTACAGTGAAATCAGAGGTCGCATTTCATTATAGGCAATGAACTTGATCCATAAGCAGGCACAACGCACTGATAACGAAGCCAGCCTTTGCTTTTGTAAGATCAAAAGGACACACGGATTGCCATGCTTCCACAATATTGCACGTTACCGTTCAATGGACAGACCAATTCCGTTAAGCTCTATCCACCCTCACTGGAGCACGTTGTCCATGCATGCCTAGAGGCATACTGACAAGAGAGCACAATTCGATAGGTAGCTCAGCTTATTGAAAGATTAAATGAAATGGATTCCAACAGTCGAAAGTCTCTGATGGACAGGTTTCTCGATATGGCGGATCCATCTCGTTGCACAGTTCGACCCCCAGCATACAACACAGAACACAGGGGTCGACCTACAGGTAAAGATGAGCAGAATAGAGGTCGCATACCTTTCTTCACAGTATCCACTTCAGAATCTCGGGCCTCACGTATTCCAACATCATGAAGGAGCAATAGGAGGGATCACCTCATTTAGAAATTTCCCAAGCAGTATTAGCGTTATATTTCCCACTGTGTTGACGTTCGACCCGACGGTCATTGTGGCTTCAGGGCAATAGTCGCGCAAGTCAATGGTTTTAAAGATGAATGGGCTCAAATACGACAGGACCTTATCCAAGAGATTGAACAAAATTAGGTCCTATACGAACAGCTTTATCCAGAACGTAATTGTGTATTCTGTGTGCTACAAAGACTTCGTTTCTTCCAGCTGATGAGCCCATTCAGCAGTCGTTGAAATTTACCAAACGGCCATCAAATTCAATTATTTATTAACCGGACTACAACTAAAAATTTGCATATTATAGTAAGGAAGTTCGAGTCGATCCACAGGGAGCTCGAATATAGCATGATCGGATGATAGGCTTTATGTAAGGTTTTCGGCATTCAAGACGGCCAACTGTTGATTTTGCTTTAGAAAATGAAAAACTATTGTAAAAAGACTAGAAAATGAGTTTGAGCTAATAATTAAAAGCGGCAAGGCAATGGTGTTACTAACGCCCGTAACTTAAGCCATCTAACCATTCTCAACCAAAACTCGGTTGAATCGCACGGTATAGGCTATCAATCGGAAGATTTAGCTATGAAACCAATAAAGACTAGAAGTGTAGTATGGAAAACGATTGAGCTCTTTCATTCTCTTGGCAAGCACGAACCGAGACATCGCTCTGGAACCATGTGAGCAAGCACATGATCACCGGAGATTAACATCGGCAAGTTTTGTTATATAAAAGGCGAACCCTTCACATTTTCCATACCAAATCGCAAGCCATAAGTTGAGAAAGGCAAGATAAACATAAGTCACGGGGCGTCATTCACCCCGATGCCTAGCCTAATCGACTACTCAAACATAGTAAAAGAGCAAGACAGCTAAAAAAAGACATGAGATTAACCGATAAAAATGAAAATAAACTTGATTTTATAGAAGATCCAACAAGTAGCTACAACTTTAACAAGCAAGAAAATAATATAAGACAATCACCTTAAGGAGTTCTTGAAGGAAATACACTCAAAATCTTGAAAGACTAACAATAGAGTTCCTAGAAAGCAAAAGAAAAACTTAGGCCTACAAAAACTAGAAATGGCCATCCTTTCTATAAAAGGCATACAAACCTATTTATAGGGCTCTAAAGTTAAGTTACGAAGGACCAAAAAGTCCCCAAAAACGTTCCATAAGTGAAAACTTTTCATAAATGGAAGGTTGAAAAAGATAACAAAAATCTGAAGATTTTTCCATGCAATACCGGTACTGCAAATCCCTCAGTATCGATACCAGACTTCAACGAGCTGCAAAAATTGATCTTTGGACACCCAGTACCGGTACTGGGAGTTGGCCAGTATTGGTACCCGCATATATGACAGATTTTTTTGGGCAATTTCGTGGACTCGCTCCAGACACTCCCGAACTCAAATTTAGGTGTTCTTTAGACCATTTGAAAGCTCGTTGAGTCTACTTTCTAATCCAAGTGGTTTGGATCAAAAGTAATTTGTACATAAAAAGTTATGACAATTCTACCTTCAGCTGGTCGGAAGATGAGTAGCTTTGGTAAAATCCTCACTTCTCCTTCAATTTCCTTGACCCTTTGAGCGACCCGAGCAACCTCCAAACCATCTTTCGAGCACCACAACGGGGTGGCACGTGGCCTTGAGTACTTGGTTGCACTGGAGCATTCCTTGGCGTTCAAACCCGCCTTACTTATACGAATTACCTGAAATACATAAAAACCTACCTTACGTGCAATGTCGCGTAAAAACGACAACATATATGTACAAACACAACATACTAGAGGATTTAAGTACCAAGAATATGCATTGTTAGGCGTTTATCATCAACCATCGGCACCAGAGGATCATTGGATGGATTCCATACCATTGGGACTTGTCATCGCATCAAAGTACAACGTTGTACTGCATACATTCGAAATGATTGCTTCAAGTTGTCTCACTCACTTACCGTTGAGCTCCCATCCAGTTCCATTCACAGCGCGCACACATATAGCTATTGGCCGTGTTAATGGCAATCACTTCGTGCAAGTTTTCCTATACCTTCATTACCCTGTACCACCCATCATCATATGGTGGAGGCCAAATGCATTCGATGAAGCACAAGGATGGGCTCATCTTTATGAAGCACGCCTCCAATTGTGGTATGAAGTAATGCAGATAGATCCACCGGGACAAAGACCACAATTTGGCAGAAATGTTGACTAAAGTTGTGTATTTATTTATGTTCATGTATTGGTTCTACATACTCAATTATAATTAAATGAAATTTGATTTCAGTTTGCATTATTGACTATTCAGAGAAATATAAAGTAATTTTAAGTGAATTCAACATACATAATTTACTTGAAAACTCAAATATAGAAGTTTTAAAAAAATGGACAAAAAAATAAAAACAAAGAGATAATATATTGGGTCTAAAAAAAATCATTTATTTTAAACACATTATTTCATATTCAATATTAGACTTGTTTGATAGGTTTCGTTGAGTAGATTTCAAATATATAAAATTTATATAAAAAAAATACGTGATTTCAACCTCTTTATACAGTTTATATACTAAAAAATATAGTTAAAAAATTATGTGTTCCAAATTTGAATCCGTTTGAACCGGTGAAAAGATTTTATTTTTCTGATCATTTTATTCTAAATGGTCATAATTAAATTTTGACTCTAAGGCTCTCGTTGATTAATCCTAAGAGATATTTGATTCTACGATTTCCTTAGGGTTAATCAACGTGTCACGCCCTCAATTTTCAACGTAAGTATATGTGGAGACCCAAATAACTTTGTTTTTTTTTTAAATTAATTATTAAATGCCTAATTGAGAAAATAGGGATTATTTGGTGATTAATTAGATTGTGGCTTGAATAGAAAGAGTTGAGAGTTGAGGGGGTGAATGTGTAGTTTAAAGATACTTGGGTATAAATATGGGTGTGTGAGGAGTAGGAGATAATTTCATCTCCCCCTTTTTCTTTCTCTCATCCGGCCTCTCCCTCTCTCCACCGGCTCTCTCTCTCTCTCCTCTCTTCTCACCCAAAACTCTACTCCATCTCCTAAAATCTTCAAGAAACAACCTCCCTCCGGCCTTGCAATCGCGTTCTTGAGCTCGGAAATCCTTGGGTTGAGTTTGAATCGAAGTTTCGGAGTTCAAAAAGCTAGGGTTCATTCAAAAACGCTTGAATCTCGACCATTATTGCGAGGTAGGGACTTCTTTACCTCTTTTACATGTTTATGTGTTGATTTGGTGTAGAATCGTGCCCTTGATTGTCGAATTTTGGTTGTAAAGCATGTCTGAAAATCTGCTGAAAGTTCTATCCGAATCCCCGTGGTATCGATACGGATTAAGGGCCGTATCGATACAGTGAGCTTATCTTTTGGACAGTTGATAGCGTATCGATACGGATTAAGGGCGTCTCGATACAGTGAGCTTAACTCCCGTTTTGCACCCTTTTGCTTCTCCGTTGATTGTTTTGACCTCTAATCACTTCTAAACCCTTTTGGGCACCTTCTAATCTATCTCAAGCATGTCTATTTGACTTCTTACGATGGTTCGATGCATTCCTTGGTTCGTTGGTATTCCATTAGCAAGAATCGGATAAGATTTGACTTAATTAAACGTTGTTTATGTGCATACTATAGATTGTTGGTATTTGTGATCATTTGTGGTGCTTTTGGGATGACGTTGGTATAGCGTAGGAGGTTCTATCTAACAAAGTGTTCATGGGGAGTCCTAGTTCGCATGTTGTGTGAGAAATAGTTGATTTTGGGTCGAAGTTTGGTTTAGGAAGTCCCGTAACGCAAGTGGTGGTAATACGGAGACTTAAAGGGTTTCGTAACGCAAGTGGTGGTAATACGGTAACCCGAGTTGTTAGGGATCACCGTGACGCAAGTGGTGGTAACACGGTAATCCTTATAGTGTTATACGGTAACGCAAGTGGTGGAAATACCGATTGTGAAGTTTGGGTTAGCGAGTTGAGTTGGGATTAGTATCTTATGGTTTATGTATCCGTTTTCAATAAGGGTTCTTATGCGAATTGATTGGTTATCGTCTGTCGAACTGTATTTCTTTCTCCTCTCTTGTTTGCACTCGTCATCACGTTTCCCTGTAAATTTAGTAAAGATTTTCCTACTGGGCTAGTGTAGCTCAACAAAATCCTTCTTTTCAGGTTCGAACGTTGGACAGTAGGCTGCATGCAACGGTGTGCTTGTACATGAAAGCTTTTGGAAACTAAACTTTATTTAGTTACTCATTCATCTTTGTAATAGATTTTCTTTTGGCCAAAGATGGTTTTGTAACTAATTAACTCTTGATTTTATCTTTTGACTAAAGTTTGTAGTATTCTGAATGTACTGTATCTATATCACAGTTGATTTGGGCCGAGGTGCCAATGTTGTACTTCTTTGAACAAGGGGACTTGTTTGTAAATTAAACAGGTGGGAAATCCTTTTGGGTAATATGTACGATTCGTGAGGTTCCTTTATTAAAAATGTAATATTTATTGATGTTGAAAATTGAGGTCGTGACAGTATAAATGATTTCTATAAATAAACATCGTCATAATCCGTACGATAACCAAAATAATGTTGCATTCCCAAGATATTATATCTTTGGCTCCGAGGCCCAAATTAACATAAATACTGAATATTCGAGAGTTAAAGATTACAATATTCCATAGTCAAAAGATTTACAAATAAAGTTACAAATACATCTTCAAAAGAGATTTACAAAGATGCCTAAGTAACTTTTCAATGTTAGCTTTCAAAATAATGATCGCATCCAAGCACTCTAAGCATGCATGCTATTGCCTTGCGTTGATAATTGAAAATGATAATAGGCTTGAGCTACACTAGCCCAGTAGGAAATTCTACGCTAACATTACATGCAAGAGAAATGCAAGAATGATCACAAGGCAAGAACGGGATTTAGACCACACAATAGGTAATAACCAAGGTTCAACAATCTAACATACTCGATACGAAATCTAGTAAACACCTCAACCTTCAATCATATCAACTTCCCATGTGTCCAATGTCCCTTCGCGTTATGTATCATGAGCCGAAACTCATGCCGGGCTAATTATGGGACCTCGATACCCCCTGAGTGTTCAATATGAGCATTAGCTCCTGCCGAGCTAATTATGGGACCCAAATATCCACTGCCAGGCACCTACCCATCGATAGGTCTTGAATGTATTCGTTGTGTCAACAAAGATACAAACGTCTCATGTTCTCATAACGTGTCATGTCAATTCAATTCAATCGAAGTTCACGTATTAATTGACGTCAAAATTTATCGAACAAGGGCAAGGGACGCAAAGGACACACAATGAACTCAACGAATATGATTAACAATGTTAATGAGTGATTTGGTGATGTCTAGAACAAGTTAGAAATGATCGGGGGTCAAAACAATGGAGTTCGAAACAAAATAACAAAATCTGGCCTTAGGCTCTGTTGTATTGATACTAAGAATTTCAGTATCAATACAACAGAGGCTTAAAATGCTCCACAGAGGCTTAAAATGCTCCAGAAAGTCTTGTATCGATTCTCATTTGATCAGTATCGATACAACAATAGCTAAAAATGTTCCAGAGATTCCTGTATCGATACTGATCTATACAGATGGGTGTTCGTCCAGATTTTCTGCAGATTTCGACGATTTCAACTACAACAACAACAACAATCATAAAGAACACGATTCGAGGTTATAAAACACTTCCATTACATATATTGAGAGGTAGAATCCCTACCTCGAGGCCGAAGAACGAAACCCATGAAAATACGAGCCCTAGCTTTCCGAAATCGAAACCGGGAGCGATACGACTCCACCGAGCTCCAACCGGCGAAATACGGACCACAATACGCATAGAGGGTGAAGGATTGAAGGTTGTTTTGAGTTATTTTGGTGCAAATTGGAGAGAGAGCAAGAGAGAGGGAGAGAGTCGAGAGAGGGAGGAGAGTCGGGAGAGGGAGATGAAAGAAAAATGATTCTCTACTGTCTCACCCTCCTATATATACTCACCAGTGTTGTCAAAATCGTACGATACGCGATACGTATCGTGCGATACGTATCGTATCGTATGTATATCTATACGTATCGACCGACGAATCGTATTTGAACAGAAATCGTTCGATACGATGGGTGTATCGTACGAGTCGTCTCGTATCGGGATACGATATTGTATCGTCCGATTTCGAACACAATAGAAACTTACCTTTTTAAACCCCCGATTCAACTTTAATCTCGTACGGGCCATACCCTAACTCTTTTACACACCATGGGCGACTCCTGAGCCCTAGTCGACTCCACTCTCCGACGACAACGACGACGAGTCTTTGATGCAATCGACGGTGAAAGCTTTGCTCTCCGATCTGTGAAAGCTTTGGTGATAGTTGAGTTGTTGACTGAGAGGTAAGGTTTTGGTTCGATTTCTGAAATTTCATAAATCTGGTTCTGGAAAGGTTCAGTGCTCTCTGTTCTTTATTTTTGGATAAAGTGGTTCTCTACTGCTCTGTTTTTGTTGCTTTAGTAGTGTGGGTAACATATACATACATATATATATATATTGTGTGTGTGTGTATACAGTAAAAGCCCACTGAGTGGGGTTTTGTGTTTTGACTCCATTATCCAAGTTCACCTACCAGTCTTCCACCGACTTTTTTCTCCTGTTTTGAAATCTCTTTCTTGGGACCACTACTCCATTAAAATAAGTAAAGCAAGTCCCTTTCTCATTCCACTAAGAGCCAACAAAAACAACAGAGCACTATATATATATATATATATATATATATATATATATTATTATCACAGTCCACAGAGCTGAGAGCACTGTATTTGTTTTTTTTTTTTTTTGATTATCACAGATTCACACTCCACAGAGCACTGTATTTTATTATCCCACTAAGAGACAACAAAAACAGAGCACTATGGCAATATCACAGTCCACAGATCTGTTAGTGATGGGTTGTTTTTTTTTTGATTATCACAGTCCAAAAAGCACTGTATTTGTTTATCCCAATATCCCATAACTTCTTTACAGTTTTAAATATTTTTTATGCAATCTTTTTGTATTGTTTTGTAGTGTTATGGCTCCACCAAAAAAGAAAATTAAGAATGCGGTAGATCCCACATGGAACCACTGTGTACGTGCTACTGAGCTAACAGATCCTGAAGCTGTTGATAACACTAGACTAAAACTAGTGTGCAATTATTGTGGTAAGACATTGTCCGGTGGTGTGAGTAGAATAAAGCACCACATAGCTCGTACCCATCAGAATGCAAAACCTTGTGAAAAAGTTCCAGAAGATGTTACAAATATGTTTCTAAAAATATTAGGAGAGTTGAAACAAAGAAAATGCATTGAGCAAGATGATGTGGATTGCTTTGATGAGGTGGAAAATGTGATATCCAAAAGAGGAAGTATGGATCAATATGTGAGCAAAACAAAGGCGAAACAAGTCACTTTGCCCTCTATGTTGAAGGATCGAACAAAACCATGTGTTGACATATGTAGAATGATATATGCAGAGGCTTTGCCCTTTAGCTTGGTTAAGAGTTCGTGGTTTCACACCGCCGTACAATCAATCGGGGAATATGGCAAGGGCTTGAAACCTCCTTCATATCATGAGGTTAGAGTCACATTCTTGAAGAAAGAGGTTAATAATGTGCATTCAACCTTAGACAAGTACAAAAGTGAGTGGAAGAAAACAGGTTGTTCTTTGATGTCGGATGGATAGCAAGATGGGTGTGGACGTTCTATCACTAATTTCCTTGTTAATAGTCCAAAGGGAACCGTTTTCCTAAAATCATTGGATACCTCCTCAATTATCAAGAATGGTGTTGCTTTGTTTGAGTTGCTTGATAATTTTGTTGAGGAAATTGGTGAAGAATATGTAATACAAGTAGTCACCGATAGTGCATCCGCTTTTGTCCTTGCTGGTGAGTTGCTAATGGACAAGAGGAAAAAACTTATTTGGTCTCCATGTGCAGCTCATTGCATTGATTTGATGCTTAAAGGTATTGGTAAGCTACCGGTGCATCATGACACAATCACCAAAGCAAAGACACTCACCGTTTATATCTACCGACATACTTGGGTGCTTAATCTGATGAGGAAGCATACAAAGAATCATAACTTAGCAAGACCCGCCGTGACAAGGTTTGCCACCGCTTACCTCACTTTGAAAAGTATCTTGACTCAAAGAAATGGGCTTAGAGCCATGTTTACTTCTTTAGCTTGGTGTAAGAGTTCTTATGCCAAGACTCGTAATGGGTTAGATGCCCAACAAATAGTGTTGGATGTAAAGTTTTGGAATGCAATTAGGTATTGCTTGAAGGGTGTACTTCCCTTGGTTAAAGTCCTAAGACTAGTTGATGGTGATACAAAGCCCGCCATGGGTTATATTTATGAAGCAATGGATAGGGCAAAGGAACAAATTGAGAAAAATTTCAACAAAGTGAAAAGAAGATATGCTGCGATTTGGAAGATTGTTGATGAGCGTTGGGCTTTGCAACTTCATCGACCTCTTCATGCGGCGGCTTATTTTCTTAATCCTGGGTAATCTGCCAATAATGAAATTATTTCTTCTTGTGACTTTCTATCATGAATGGTAGTTTCAAATTCAATGTTCATTTTAGGTTTCATTATGATGCTTCCTTTGAGGCGGATGAGGAAGTAAGATTGGGATTGTACACGGTCATAGAAAGGATGTATCTGGGTATCCAAGCAAGATTAAAACTTGATGCCCAAATGGACAAATTCCATAACGCCGTTGGTATGTTTGGCATTGATATGGCTGTTATAACTAGAGAGAAGAAACAACCCGGTATTAACTCTCAACTTAACAATGTTTGTCAATGTTTCTTTCTTGCACTAATGTGGCTTTCTCTTTTTAGGACTATGGTGGGAGAGTTATGGAGGTAATTGCAAAGAACTCCAAGAGTTAGCCACAAGAGTTCTATCCCTCACATGTAGTGCTACCGGGTGTGAAAGAAATTGGAGTACCTTTCAACACATCCATTCAAAGAAGAGGAACCGGTTAGAAGCACAAAGATTGAATGCTTTAGTCTTTGTCAAGTACAATCTCACTTTGGAGTTGAGGCAAAAGAAACATGAGGATAATGGTGATGCTTACGATCCTATTTGTCTCTCTGATATGGAATCCGATGATGAATGGATTACCGAAAGAGAAGACCCATGCTTACCGCTAGACCCTTCATGGATGGATATGAATGAGTGCTTTGAAGTTAATGAGGGAGAAACTAGTAGAAAAGGACGTAGAGGTATATTTCATGGGATGCAATATTTGTCTTCTTTCAAATAATTATATTTATGCAAATGCAAATGCAATAGTTAATTGGTTATTGCTTTCATTTTTATAGGACCAAGAAACCTTCAAAATGACAGAAAAGGCAAAAGAAAGTTTGTTGGAGAAGAGAACGAGGTTGAAATTATCGATGATGATGTAGAGGAAGAAATAGAGGAAGAGGAAGAGGAAGAAGAATATATTGGTGATGATGGGGTGGTGCTTGGGGATGACCTTGAAGATGATGATGATCTTTACGACATTGTCGTGAGAGAGGAAGAGGAGATTTGAGCAAAAAGACAAACTTGATATGTTTGGTTTACTTGTTACTTTTGACTTTTGAGCTTTTAAGTTAGCAAGCATATTAATAGTAAATGGTTATAAACCATGCAATTAAGGTGGATAGCTGATGTAAGTCTCTAACACTTGATCTTTTGGTACACCTTACCCTTTTGGAACACTTTAGATGGCCTAAGATGTGTTATTTTGCATCCTAAATGCTTTTCTTTTTCATATATCCTATCAATTTGTAGTTTATTGCAATGTATTTATGATTAATTAGTGTAAATTAACTTTTGTTACCGTATCTTACGATACTCGATACGTATCCCGATACGATACAAAAAATTATAAAACCGATACACGATATGTATCCCGATTTGAAAACCTTGATACTCACATATATGTAAACTACACATTGTACCCTTCCACAATCAATTCTTTCACTTTAGCCCAAAATCACATAAACAACACATTTCTCATTTTCCTCATTTATAAACATTAAAATTAATTAAATTAAATACGGGTCTCTACACAACGAGAGCCCTATAGTCAAAAGTTAATTATGACCATTTAGGATAAAATGATCAGAAAACTAAAAAAATTTCACTGATTCAAACGGATTAAAATTTGGAACAATTAATTTTTCAACCTCTTTAGACAGTTTAAGCTACCACAAAAATATAATTTTCCGTTTTACGTTATTTCAGCATCAATATTAGGCTCGTTTGATCGGTTTCGTTGAGTAGATTTCAAAAATATAAAATTTATTTAAAAAATTACATGAAAAAAAATATGTTTTTAGCATTTAAAATTTTATAAAACAAAAAAATAAGAGAGAGAGAAAGCGGTGAGAGAGAGAGAGAGAGAGAGAGAGAGCGCATGAGAGGTAAAACGGGAATATGATAGGCCTGGTGTCAGAACCCCCACCCCCGACACGAGGGGAGGGTTCCCCCCCCCTCTCCTCTTTTGTTAGTTAAGGACAAAGCTAGAGTTAGTGTAGCAGTTAATGTAGGCTAGTGCCAACTCAGAATTTAACAATACCATTAAAGTGCAAAAATATGTAAAATATTTACTAACTGACCAAAGTCAGCTAATTTTGACCAAACTAAGCCCTTAACAGTGTTCACTAGAGATGGCCTTAATATATTAGTTCTAGTGGCAGCTCCACAACCATGCTACTATGGTCACATAACCACCCCCAAAAAAATTTATTTTGTTAGAATACATGTAGAAATTTTGGGGTAGCCTATATTTTGAACACCCAACTCAAATGTCAATAAACACCCAATTTTAGTATTCCTGAACATGTAACCGAAAACCACCCATCCCAAAATAAATACCAATTGAATAGTCAATCGCAACCCATCAATTCAGGTAATTCATATTGAACACCTACCACATTACCTAAATAAAGCTCACAAACATAATGAAAAAATTGAAAAAAAAGTAAGGGAAAAACAAGAATATATTAGTGTTTTGGTTGGCTCCTTACCTTCCTCTGAGTTTCATTCTCAGGTGGCATTCGCCGGTGTACCCGTAATCAGTTAAATCTTTGAACTCTTTTTCAAAGATTTATGAAGAAATTTTTGTTGATAAAAAAAAATATTAGTGTAAGTATTATGTTCTGCGTTCATGTGTTAACTTTGCATTCATTCCAATAACTTCTTCTTCTTCTTTTTGTCTATTTAGTGTATAAATTACAAGCAAGGTTTTTAAAAAATTCAACTACATTGCAAAACCCCGTTAATTTGAATAATATTCTTTTGAATTTAAGACTAGGATAAAAAATCTCATCATATTGTCATTCTAAAAAACAACATATTTTCGAGAAGGTTAGCCCAATATACTACAATTTCTTTCAAAATGGTTTTAGTAGATTAATATGCCAGTTAAACGTTAACACAAAATATAAGAACTTGTCTAGGACAATACATAGTAAAATTTAAAAAAAAAAAGTCTACTATGCAATACGACAACTTTCAAAAAAAAAAAATTTGTTAAAAATTTTAGTCTATATTTTTAAGTTTTCATTTCGCCTCGTAGTTAATTTTTAATTCCTAGAGCCGCCACTGATTAGTTCACAGGAGGTTCAGAGGTTGTCCATAACCTTGAACCCAAATCGCCCCTTACGGGACTCGGACCATGCCTCCACCTAGCGAGGTGTACCAACTGAGCTAAGAGCTCATTGGTTGGCAATATTTGTGTATTCCGTTGTTAGTTTTTAGGAAGGCTGCTTGCGTGCTTGCTTAAATACACAACTTTTGCTTCATTTTGGTACTGGTATCCCAGTTTTCTGTCCTCGCCTCAGCAGTTTTTGGCTTGGGAGGCTTTTTATGTTGACATACTAAAAAAAACCAATCCTAAAGAATGTAGTAAGCGCATTAGCTTTTCGCAGGGCCGGCCCTGAAATTTCAGAGGCCTTAGGCGGTGGTTGAAAATGGGGCCTCTCAATTTTAGTATAGTAATTAGTTTTTCGATATAGAAAAGAAAACAAACTATGGCATAGTGGTTGTAGTATCGTTTTAGAGCATTAGGTCGCGAGTTTGAGTCTCAAAAGACCCTTTTTTTTGTGAAGGTTCTAAAATTGATGCTTCAAAATTGCAAGGGGAAGGAATCGAACTGCCTCATGCTTTAAAAGCACGTGCACTTGTCACTTGTACTACCTTAGACTTGTTGTAATAAGGTCTACATACATAATATTTAACATATTCTACTATTTGGGGCCCATCACTGGGCCCAAAATGGGTGGCCCTAGGCGGGCGTCTGGTGGGTCTATGCCCAGGGCCGGCCTTGGCTTTTCGATAAAAAAGAAGATTGATCTTCTTATCTTATTAGTATGGATCTGAAACTGCTTTTGTTAAATTTTTCATTTTACAGATTAATTGGTATCAGGGTTTAGTTAAAAAATGGAAAAGAATTTAGAGAAATTTGAAAAAAAAAGGACCGATAAGAAATGAACTGGAAGAAAAGCCCGATTTGCAAAAAATCTATATGTTACATTTACGCAAACAACTTGACTACGTACATTAGTCAAGAAAAATGACACGTATGTAGGTTAATAAATCTTAAAATAAAAGATTGATAAGATTTTAAAAAGTCAATAAGATCTCATAAAATCATATCCAACGGAGGATACTATATATCTAAAACAAATTGATTTAAATTAAAAGATCTCAAAAAAGAGATAAAAAAGTTGGGATGACATGAGAAAATCTCTTAAAACAAGTCATCTCACGAGAACACAAACTTTTAGAAAAAGGGAAAATGATGGCCAAAGACGTGGTTTGATAATTAATACCGTCAATGACATTTTCAGTCTTAAAAAATGTTCTTAGCTTGTCCTTGGCGGGTATTAATTATCAAAACACGTCTTGAGCCTTCATTTTCCCTTAGAAAAAGCCCAGAAACACATAAGAGATTATTTGTCACCTGTTAATACGGAGTAGTAGATTTCAAAAATTTTTTGGAGGGTAAATTAGTAGATTTCAAATTCCTAATCCTTCTGTGACTATTCGACTTGTCAAGATGATGATATAGTTTAGGAGATAGGCCAGTATCCAAAAGAATGTATTAAAGACCTTGAAGAAATTGAGCTCAAGACTCTTAACAAATGAGAAGTCAAGGACTATTACATTCCAGAATTTGAATTGAAACAAGTATACCGGATAGGAAGGTTTGACGTCCTACCAATTGATCGATTTAGAATAGCCGACAAATGACCTACTCAGCTACAAAATAAGAAACTGACATTAAAGATTACCCGCAATGTTTATCGCATCCCCCAACGTCGTGCACTTGATTGAGTTATCTATTCCATTTGCTCCTAATCTTTGTTTTGCAGGTTTTACTAATTGTATGTGTTGAAATCTTGGTTGGGTTTGTCGGGGTGTTTACTTGATTTTGTTTAGGTTGGAGCTTGCTTTGTTTTTCTGGTTTGTCTTGTACTGTTTTTATTGGGATCTTGTCCGTAAGTTGTATAACTTTGGATGTACCATCTTTATTTGATATCTATGATAAGTTTATGTTTTCTCGAAAAAAAAGAGCAGATGATGAATGATCATCAAAAAAGGGTATAATTACGTTCATATAGGAGCAGTCCAAGTTGCCATTAAATTGCTAGGAAGAGGGTTCACGGTGATACTCGCAGTGACTGTGGCGGCGGTTCAAATCCAGGTTGCTGCTGTTCAGATGGGGTGGCTGCCGGGCAGTCTAGGGTTTGCTTGGGATTGTTTTGGGTTTATCTGTTTGGGCTTGTTCCTTTTTTGGGGCTTTGGCCTTTTAGGAGTTGGATCTTAATTGTTGGGCTTGTCCTATTTTATTTGGGCGTTTTGGCCTTTTAGGAGTTTGGGCTTATCTCATTGGATTGTTTTTTGGTTGGCATCTTGCCAATTAAAGGATTGGGCCTTGGACTGGGCATACGTGCTGTTCTCCTTGTCCTGTTAATCATTGTACTTTGTTCAGAGATTAATAAAATTTTCACCTTTCAAAAAAAAATTGCTAGGAAGAGAAGCCTTGGGTGGATCACGGTTATGTGTTCTAAGAGTTTCCCCAATAGCATAACCAAAACTATTTTTTTTTTAAAAGTAAGCAATATTGATCCAAAATATGTCTCACAATGGTAAAAACTTAACAACCTCTTAACCAACGCCTTTGAATAACCAAAACTAATAACATTTTCTCTTTGAATATAACCAATTTTAATACGGACTAAACTCTCTCTCTCTTCCATCACTATTAGTAGACCTCCTCACTTAACATTTATTTCCCTCTCTTTCTCTACTAAAAACTGAGTTTTTATTATAGACCATTGTAGAACTTTACATTGTTAATTTTTACAATTCTTTAAATGAATAACCAGAAGATGAGGTGACAAGTTTTGTTTATCCAATTTTAGTTATGCCATTAGAGATACCCTATGGCCCCATTCAGTTGCATGGAAAGATATGAGAAAATTAACTTTCCTGTAACTTTCTGTGTGTTCAGTTACCAGGAAAGTTGAAGGACCCACTTTTTTTAGGAAACAATTTCTTGCAAAATAGGTCTTGCCGAAAGAAAGGAATGCTTTCCTGCAAGATTTTTTGTCAAGAGAACACATACAAGAAAATAAATTTTCTTTTCTTTTACTTCACCTCACTTCACTTTTTCCTTGGAACCATTTACCCACACAAAATTCCCAACTTAGGCTTTGCTATAAAAAGTTAAACGTACTCAATTTTTATTTCAGAAATATTTATATAGTACATTGTTATACAAACTCAAAAAGTAAATTAAAATCAAGTTGACCTTTGGTTGGAGGCGTGATGAAATTGAGATGTCTCAATGATGGTAGATACGGAGGTTGTGGCGTGAACCATAATCTGTTATGCAATTATGGAGTATTTTGATATGAAAAGGAAGGATGTTAGATGTCGGTGGTGGAGTGAGTGTCAAAGAGAAGAGAGAGGAGTAGATGTAGTGGTGCAATAGAGGTGTTGGTGTGATGGGCATTGCCTTGAAAGACATCAGTGTACTCTCCTAGGTTAAGGAGGCCATTGTAACGGATTACTAGCGCGGGGGATAAGTTGTAATTGTCTATAAACCTTAAGGAGGCCATTGTAATTTTCAAGACCACAGTGTCCTATTGGCTTTGTCAGAAACCTCAAGGGAGGTAATGTAATTTATCCTTTAAAGAAAGAACACAAGGACACATTTGAAGGAGGGGAAGAAGAGTTTAGCGAGCTGGATCACACCTGGCTTCATTACTATATTCCTATACCTAAAATGCCCTTACAGCATTATCTAAAGTACGAAATACCTTTTTTAAAATGAGTAATCGTACAAGGCATCAATGTTCCGTTTCAGAACACCTTTTTAAAAAATAAGTATTTATTTCATATTTTTAATCTCAAAAATAATGTAAACGAAAAATAATTTTTCAAATTTTTTTGCACTGTATTAAAGATTTCAATGAGATCTATCAAATAAGATCCATATTTATAGAAAAATTATTTGCATAAGCACATGATTTTTGAGCTTCAAATTACCTTATAAAAAAATAAGTACTTATGTATTGTTCTGGAACGGAGCCTTATTAATTTGGATAATGAAGTTTGCATTGAAATCCTTCTATTATAGTAATGTTTGCCGGGAAGTTTTTCAGTGCCGAGTGGGCACGGGTCACGTGGTGCTGAGCACAATCTTAGCCGTCCAAACGTATTTTGCACGGTCCAAATCTGTTTGGGTAATTTTTTAGTATAAAATTATCAAAACACCCCCTCAAACCTAAACTAATCTGGACCGTCCAAAACACATTTTCGGCACCCCGTGACCCGTTCCCACCCGGCACTGAAAAATTTCTCATGTTTGCCCAGTCACAAGTGTAACTGTTTAGGATAGACATACGGTATAGAAAATAAAAATATGGATCTCCACCCCCATTATATTTAGACACGTGAAGTCCTTGAGATACCCGAAGATTTGGATCGCGGGTTAGCGTTGTGCTCTTAACCTCAACACACGTGTTGTGAGCTCACTATCGGATCCGGTCTGTATTTTGTTTTTTCTCTGTCGATTAGGTGACCTCTTATAAGATTAAAATTGATCGAGGACATGTGGTCATGTGATTCGAGCACATTTGCCTTACAGTTTATTCTCAAAATGATCTTGATCTACTTTTCAGAACAAGTGTAGTCGAATAACATAGCTACTGATATCTGATTAACCAACTCAACCATGCCAAAAATAATTCGTTCGGATCAATCAAGTGACCATAGAGTGAGCCCGATAATAGGCTCAAAACAGGCATACTGTTACTAAGAGCACAACATATAGGATGTTGATTTTTGACGCTCTGCTTTTGTACGTAGATAGACGCTCCACTTTTAACGTGAAATTACTAGTAACTTAACTTTATGAACAAAATAGTGCCTGCGTACAAAAATGGACCACGAAAATCAATTTCCCGACATGTATATGTAATCCTGAAAAATCTCTGCATTTAATGTGAAACTTTAACCTCTAATCCTGAAAAATCTCTCCATTTAATGACCTCTAATCTGAAAAATCTCTGCATTTAATGTGTAACTTCAACCCCCAAGTGTCCTATATAGAACTTTCCAGACCCAAAAGTTCAAATGTGTCGCCTGAAAATCATCTGACTCTAATCAATAGTTTTTAATCTCTTATACTAGGTAAGTATAAAAGTATTTTGAGGCCAAATCTATTTTTCTGGATAGCAGTAAATTAAACCATCTTTCATTAGGACACGGTTTCCTGCAGTTGCATCTTTCAGTAGTTGTTAATTGCCATATTAATATTTGGTTCGTATTTGAGAAAGACCCTTCTCCGCAAGAGTTTATTCTTCCCGGAAGGGTTCTTCGACAAGTTTGAACCATAAAATTCACTTCTGTACAATCGAGATTATACGGAGTGCAGTCCAAACCCGGACTCCATAGAAGCCAACTGATTCTTTTCATTAATCTCTTTTCTTTTCAAATAAGTACTTGTTTTTTTAAGTCTCATAAAACGAAAAATAAGTACTTAACAAATAAGAATCTAATAGAACAGGGCCTAAAACAAACTTGCCGTTTCTCTCCGTCAAATCTCTCTTTTTCCTCACTTTTTTGATAATTTTTCTAACCACTGTTCTTTAACACACGGTTCATAAGAGAAAAAAAAAAGAGATCAATGTTGGGAGTGTTGTCATTGGCATGTGCAATTTGCTAACAGGGTATCTTACATTATAACAGAAAAAGACAAAAATGAAAAAAAAAAAAGTATCTACCTATTAAGACTCCGTTTGCCTACTGCCAAGTCACGAGCACAGGCGCAAGCAAAAAGGAGAGCGTGAAAACGTCTTTTAAGAATGCCAGGCTAAGCGTCACGTCGTTGTACTCATTGCACTTTGTATCACTCATTGGATCTCTCACAATTTACCTTAAAATCTATCGTTAGATTTCTTAGAGGATTCTAATGTAAAATTAATTGGCTAAAGGTGGAGTGAAGTCTACAATATATTAACCAAGTTTGGGTGGCTTAAATGAGCGATATGAGACAAGTCTAATACTCTTCCTCACATGCAGCCCGGATGCACGTGGAGGTGACAGACCAAGAGACTAGGAGCTGAGCGATTGACTCGGGCGACGGAGAAAGACAAAAATGAAAAAAAAAGTATCTACCTATTAAGACTCCGTTTGCCTACTGCCAAGTCACGAGCACAGGCGCAAGCAAAAAGGAGAGCATGGAAACATCTTTTAAGAATACCAGGCTAAGCGTCACGTCGTTGTACTCATTGCACTTTGTATTACTCATTAGATCTATCATAATTTACCTTAAAATCTATCGTTAGATTTCTTAAAGGATTCTAATGTAAAATCAATTGGCTATAGGTGGAGTGAAGTTTATAATATATTAACTAAGTTTCGGTGGCTTAAATAAGCGATATGAGACAAGTCTAATACTCTTCCTCATGTGCAGCCCGGATGCACGTGGAGATGACAGACCAAGAGACTAGGAGCTGAGTGATTGACTCAGGCGACAAAGATAGCAAAAACTTTTCCACGAAAGGTGAGGCCACCTAAGACTTGGCTCTGGTACCATGTTATATTTTTCTTGGAAGCTATTCCATCTATTGCAAATTGATTTTAGGTTAGAATCTTTCAAGAAATCTAACATGGTATCAAAGCTAGATCTTGGGTGGCCTCACCTCACGTGGTCGAGTCTTCGGCGCCCGAGTTAAACTATATCCCATATCGCTCATTTAAACCACCTAAGCTAGGTTAATAAAATCTAGAGGCTACTCCCCCTATTGCCGATTGATTTTAGGTTGGAACCCTCTAAGAAATCTAACACCTGCTTTCAATTGGCCCTCAAACTCTCACATTCTCTTTCCGCCATTGAATGCAGAATAATAATTAGAATCAAATCCTTGGTTGATTTATTTTCTATGCCTCTATCTCTCTTTAATATTTACTACTCTCTCGGTCCTCTGCTAATCCATCTGCTTTATGTCGTTCATGTAATCTGATTTTATCCAGACCATCGCGCAACTATATGCTTCTGGTGGGTGAATTTTGAAATGACAGTGGCTTTACTTGCGTTTCTCCATTCTGTGGAACACTGTCACCTACTCTCTCTCTCTCTCATTTCGGCCCACATGGCTAGCGTCATCCTCCCAAAATCTCCCCCTATGAGAATTGAAATCAGAATCCTAGCAAAATGTTGGAAAGATTTTTGTTTCTGATTTTTGAAATTTTCCCAAGGATTCATAGAATCACCCAATGGCTCTCTCTCACATTAATCAGAGTCCTAGGCTTTAGATTTTTGAAGATTTTCCAACTTCCCTCCCTTCTCATTAATCAGAATTCTAGCAAAATCTTGGGAAGATTATGAATAAAAGGCTTAGAGCATCCGCAATGTAATAATCAAAATTAAAAGATTGCTAAAGTTAGCAATGTGTGTTTAAAAAAGTGCTCACATTGTAATAATCAAAGTTAGCAACCTCTTAACCAATAATCAAATTTGGGCTTTTGAATAATCAAAAGTAACAATGTGGGAGTTCACATTGCTAACTTTAACAACCTTCTAAATGAATAATCAAAAGCTGACGTGACAAGTTTTGATTATTCACTTTTGATTATTACATTGCGGATGCTCTTATGTTCGGTATATTTTCAAAATCTTCATCTGGGTAATAGATTTTTTTTCAAAATTTTTTTTGATGTTGTGATAGTTTTCTGAAAAATTGGTTTGTTTCGGAAAATATTCATCCGGGTTTGATTAGGTATTGCATAAATTAATTTTGCATAAGAGCAAAAATGAAAATGTATACAATTAATTCAATTATATCCCATGTGAAACAAACATGATATTAATAATCTCATCATCTAATCTCATTCCAAACAAACGTACTTATTATCAATCTTAATCCTAATCTCATTGTTTTACGAATCACAACCATCAATCACCGTTATCATACGAGGAAAAACCAAAATAGGATATTTGGCTTACTTCAGCCGGCAAATATACAAATGAGACTGAATCGTTGGAAAACTAGTTTTTGGTGATTGATTAGGCGAACTGCCCTTGGTCCACCTATTGGTGCAGTTCGCAGCTGGTGAGGCTTGGAACTGGGAAGGGATTATTTACCTGGGCTTTGGCCTCCAAATTGTGCCATGTGGTAGCCACGTAATGCCTAGAAAATTCATGTTTTATTTTTTTATTCAGATTTTTTTTTTTTTTTATAAATCTTTGATAAAATTACAAAGATTTAACGGATTACCGCCATCCGATAACCAAATCCGAAGGAAGGCAATGAGCCAACCAAAACACCACAATGAAAAACAAAACCGAAACATCCACTGAAATAACCCAAACAACCAGAAAAAAAATCGTAACTCAAGAGAGCAAACCGAAATGACAAAGCCGAAACCAAGAACACAACCCAAATCTGCCAAACCTAGATAGGAGTATCAAAATTCCGGAGAGAGTAAAATTTGGTGTTTTATTGGTCATCAACGGACACGATGTGTTCAACATTTTGGTGATAGTAAAATAGACTACTGCAAAGAAGTTCTACTACTCAGGAGAATCCATTTTCTTTTCTTTTGTGTTTTCGTAACCGGATGCCTCATCGACTAATTTCGTAGTCCTGAAGTTAACAAGAGCAAACTCTTTAGTGGCCCCAAAGTTCGGAGTATTCGGCCTCCATAGGATTCGAGCAAGCGACTTCTTCAAGGAAGACAAGCATCTATTTGTTTTCTCATGCCCACTTGACGAAGCCCCTTTTTCCTAATAGGATGCCCAAACCCAAACCTATCCACATTTAAATGTAAGCCTAATTAAAGTGTAACAACTGGCATCTAAGATTACCAACTTTGTCCACTTTCTCAACTTTGGAGTTTAAAATACTTGCATGAAAACAAGAGTTGTTGACAAGTATTGGCGTTACTTCCAACACTAAACGGACAACATGACAGTGGTTTGAATGGACTTTTGTGTTATAAATAGGGAAGAGCAATGCAACAGTCCTCTACAACAAATTTGCCTTGAAAAAGCTTGATCTCAACTATGGCCACCCTCATTGCTCCTGCGAACTCCTCTCCTGCTGAAGATGCTGAGGCTATCAGAAAGGCTGTTCATGGTAAGTCTTTTTTTAGATTCTTTGAAGTTTAAATTGCACACATTGTTTAGATTGTATGATCATACCCCCATTTTTCAAACAGAACAAATACTTTCACTTGCTTTTTCTCAGTAACTACTAGGTAAAGAGAGTGACTCCTATCCATAGAACCAAAAGATAGTGAAACTTCACCAGTAACAGTGGTGATCGCACCCAAAAAGGTGTTAAAAACCCTTTGAAGTATAACTTCACTTGTACCCCAGGTCTGGGCCATGTGTGGATACACCTCCCCCTGTGTTTTGTGGATTTGTGCAGATGCATTCAATTAACGGATGTAATGCAAAATTTACTAATGGAAACGATGAAAAGTCCAATATGCCCTCATCTTCTTACTTGATTCTTCTTCCTTGAATCTAACTAATCCATCCCTGTACCAAAAATTGGATCCAAACTGTTGATATTGTTGAGCTTGATTAGTATTACATTTATACTAATATTCAAGTTGATCAGAAAATGGAAAACTCATGGTCGAATAGAATTTATTATCATGTAAACTTTCAGATTTAAATTTACCTTTCATTTTAACAAGAATAATGTTCCCGATGACTGAGTTGTTATGTCTAATCGACATGATTTTATAGAGATGCCTACTCTTTCATTAGTACATTATGAACAACTCGGATTAAAATTTTAATATATTGGTTAGATTCAAAAGACATGTGAGGTATACCTCCGTTAACATGGAAGGATTTTGGTGGGTCTGCACAAATTCACAAAACACAAGAGGTGCGGATGGAACATAGTGAGGGGGTGTATCCGCAATGAGTGAGGACCCAATAGGACCCATGATGGGTCCTCACGCCTCAAACTTGAGTAACATGTTCAGATCCACATAGCAGACCCGAAAAAAGGCCTGCTCCTTCTCTAAAAGTAATCATGTACCCATTAATTTTTTTTACCGGTGAAAGTCAGTATTGTGAACTCTTGAACTCTTGACCTCCTTTCTCCTAGCACATAAGTGCAGTCCCAGATGTCATTGGGCCAAAGGCCCTTTGGCATTAGGTTCTGAATCTGATAACAGGCTTGTTTGGCTTGAGTTCATCAATGTCTTTAGTCCTGATAAACAAACAGGTGGAAAAAAAATTGGTTTGCTATTTGATCATTTTGGATGATGAGTCGTTATCTTCTTCTTGTTCGATTTTCATGTCGGTCATGTGTCCCTTTTTGGTTTGTGGCGTTTGTGAAAGAAAAAGTTGTTATAACTGTAGTTCCACTTGAAAAACTTTAAGGGAAACTAAACAGTGTGTGAATTTCGCCAGGATGGGGGGCTGATGACAAGAAAATAATCTCAATTATCGGTCACAGAAACGCAGTTCAGAGGAAGCTAATCAGGCAAGTCTATGAGGAGACTTATCAAGAAGATATGATCAAGCGCTTTGAATCAGAGCTCCATGGCAACTTTGAGGTTATAATCCTCGTTATCACTTCTTTCAGTATGCGACCTTATAATTTGCACGGTGTTATCTTCTGTTGATTCAGGAACTAAATTAATACATTCTTAGAACATGGCTTATAAGTAAATTGTCATATGAAGTTTTTTTCATCTGTTACGAGTATCTTTTATTATTGATCGGTATATCATCTAACATGATGAAATTATTAGTTAAGGATGGCCTTTCGTTATGACACTATGACCTTGTTTTAGTTCGATTGTGGAGAGACAAACAGAGAGACCGAACTATTTGTGTGTGAATGACAGATCAAATTGATGCTTTGACTTTCGATTCATTAGTTGTTCTTTACTACAGCATGCAGTCTTGAGCTGCATGTATATTCAGTTGTAATCGTGTCGAGAAACTGAAACTTCTGTTCTCTTATTGTGCGGATATAACAGAAAGCAATGTTCCGATGGGTTTTGGATCCATTTGACCGAGATGCTGTGCTAGCTAATGTGGCCTTGAAGGAGTCGAACCCTGATTACCATGTGATCGTTGAACTTTCATGCGTCTACTCTCCTGAGGAGCTACTAGCTGTGAAACGAGCCTACCAGGCTCGTTACCACCATTGCCTGGAGGAAGACCTGGCCTCTCACATCTCTGGTGATCTTGGCAAGGCATGTATTTCCTGGACAATTGTTTCCCGACGAAAAAATGAACACCATAAACTGTAATGTATCTTTTTCAGAAATGGTTCCCCTGAGAAAAAAAAAATGCGCATAATGGATTGTATCGGATAGCTCTCACACTCGAGAAATACAGGGCTGCCATACAACATTCTGAACAGTTATCTAGAAAAAGTTCAACGTTTCATAGAAGAAAACACTTATCTAGTTAATGATTTTCTAAATCGGTTTTTGGCTACAGTTTCTGGTTGCCTTGGTGGGAGTCTATAGGTACGATGGTGGCGACATAGATCCAAGATTAGCGAAATCAGAGGCTGGTGTTCTTCACAATGCTATTAAGGACAAGAATCATGAGGAGGTAACTAGAATTGTGGGTACAAGGAGCAAGGCTCAGCTCATCGCGACTTTCAACTGCTACAAAGACGAACATGGCGCTTCCATCACCAAGGTAGAAATTGAGATATACTGTTTTCGACCATGATTTGTTAGGGGATTTTCCGAGGGAGAGAAAAATCATAGGAAAATCAAATTAGTAAGTTTAGTAACTTCGTATAATGTACTTTACCTTCCTCTTTTCCTCTATAGTATCTGGAAATTCATAATTCAGACATAGTACGTCCAAGAATCTACTTCATTATTCGATAGCTTCATAAGCATTAGTTTCGCGTATAACCTGATTCATTCAAGTTGGTCTTACAATCCTGCATCCCCTTGAAATTACTAGTCACGAGCAATAAATTAACTTGAAAAGCATCATCATAAGGAAACCAGAATGCAAAGAAACAAAAAATCATTATCTTCGTTTACGCCAAAGTTTGTTTTCATGGTGACCTGTTCTAGCAAGCAAGACCGGTGCTGCTTTTTTTGCAGTCTCTTTATTTCGTTCCCTTTTTTTCCAGCATTTGGCGAATGGCCCGGCCAATCCCTACTTAGCTGCAGTGAGCACAGCAGTCCGATGCATCAAGGACCCGAAAAAGTACTATGAAAAGGTAAGTTCTCATCCATACATTAGACCTTATCATGACATGGCCTAATGGAAACATCAGATACGTACGATTGCTACGATGGACAACAATCTCCCTTGCAATTTTGCTGCACTATAACCTTTACTAACGGTCCCTCTCAAATTACTTGTTATTAGTTGCTGCGAGATGCACTGCACAACCACGGGATAGACGAGAATGCGCTTACTCGGGTGATTGTCACGAGAGCTGAGAAGGACTTGAAGGACATCAAGGAGCTTTACTACAAGAGAAATAGTGTGACCCTTGATCATGCAGTTGCCAAGGAGATTTCTGGCGATTACAAGGCCTTCCTTCTTACTTTACTAGGGAAGGAAGATTAGTTTTCAAATCTCCTTCTGAGCATTTTCAGTTTCTGAACTAGCATGGGTGGTTTTTGGTTGTGTTTCTTGTGCTGGAAACCTTGTCTGCCTTCTTGTATTGAACTGCTATGTTGTTCTGTAATGTCGTTTCTAATAATATTTCAGTTTGTTTCATTATGTTTTGCTCCCGTTAAGTATGCTGTGCTCGTTACCTGAGTCATATAATCTTTCAAAATGTCCTTTGCTCTAGCTCTCAATCTTCGCATTGCGATTGCACTTTCAATCATTGCTCTTTCGTATTGTAGTAGTTTGAGATGTGTTTCAAAGACGTTTTGCACTCGTGCTTGCGCACACGAATAATGTGACTTAGCTCATTACCTGATGACTATAATTTCCAAACGAAAGGACAAGAGAGAATTTCTGGATCCCTCATCAGGAGAGCTATCCTCTTTATATAGTACTATACTTGAAACATATTTCCTAAATAATATCAAAACATGTGTGCTCCTAAGTTAGGATATCGCAATCTTATGGTCAACAATCTCTATCTATATCCCTATTTTCCAGGATCCCCATCCTGGATATTATCAATCAATTTCCTTATTTTACCTATAAATTATATCAATTACATCATCAATTAAGATCTAATAATAATAATATCATTTGAGAATATATCTTACTAGTAGCAAACCCGTGTTATGCAACTTTAATCTCAACGTGTCCTAGAATCTTCCAAGACCCAAAAGTTCAAATGTGTCACCTCAAAACCATCTGTTACTAACTCTAATCAAAAGTTTTTTACTTGCACAATGGGAAAACAATTTCTAACCAATTTGCAATTTTTTACAAGGTATTTAACAACGGTTAAACCCCCAACTTCCAGACTGTCATTAGAACACGTTCGATGATTTCAATATCAATGGTTCATATTTTAAAAAGACTCCTCTCAATAAGAATTTATTCTTTCTTGGAAGGGTATTTAACAAATTCAAACCATAAAAATCACTTGTGTACAACCGAGATTACACAGACTGCAGTCCAAACCCGGACTGCGTGGAAGCCATTTTCCTTTCATTGTTCAAAAGAGCAATGAAAGTATTTATATATTAAAATGAATTTTTTTAAATGGGTAGCATGTACAAATAAAACATCTACCGTTGTCTGATTACTTCTTTTTTTTTTTGGTTAAGATTATAATCATGCGATCAGAAAGGATTTCAAAAAGAAAAACAGACTTAAAATTTTTCTCCATCAAATTTCTCTTTCTCCTCACTTTTTTGATGATTTTTTTGATGATGGCAGTGTCATTGGCATGTGCAATTTGCTAATAGGGCATCTTACATAATTTCAGAAAAAAGAAAAAAGTATCTTAGATATTAAAACTCCGTTTGGTTAGTGCTAAGTCATATAAGGCGCATACTTGAGCACAGGCACGAGCGAAATCGAGAGCGTAAAAATGTATTTTAAAAGTATTTCAAACTACAACAACTTGTGAGAGCGAGATCGTAAAATTAAAATCGAGAACGTGAGTGTAGAATACCTCCCGAGGATTATGTGACCTAGGCCAGATGAAAAGCACAAAAACGTAAAGTATGGTATTTGGTTTAGAGTTTACCCTGGCCGTAAGAATTGAGTCTCACATCGTATAAATAATAAATAGAAAAAAAAAGGTTAGACCTTAGTATACAATTGGGTGATTCACCATTTACAACTTAGCATTTAAAGTAGATATGGACCATTTAATGTATATGTCCAGGCATTGTGGTGTAGACTCCGTAAATACTCCCCAACGGATTGGGCCTTACAAGGAAAAATATTAGGCGGATTAGACTCCCAACAGCCCGGCTAATATACAAATGAGAAGCCTACATTTTAGCCGAACTGAGTTGTTGCAAAACCAGATTTTGGTCATTGATTAGGCCAACTGCCTTAGGTTAACCTATGGTGCAGTTCACAGCTGGTGAGACTTGGAACTGGGAAGAGATAGATCACCTGGGCATTGGGCCACGAAATGTGCCATAGTGGTAGCCTCGAGGTGCCGAGTAATTCATGCTTTTGTCATCAACAGAAACAATGTGCTTTGGTAATAGTAAAATAAGCTAAAGAAAAGTTCTACTCAGGAGAATCAATTTTCTATTAATTCCGGAGTCCTAAAGTTAATAATCAAATAAACCCTCTAGTGGCTCGAGGTTTCGATTGTATGGCATCTGCGGGGATAGCCTCTGTGGGGATAGAACATGTGACTTCATGAAGAACAACCAATTATTCGTTTTTTCATGCCCACTGGACAAAATCCCTTTTCTATCCCCATAAATGCAAGTCCAGTTAGAGTGTAACAAGTGGCATCTAGGATCTCCTGACAGTGTCCTCTTTCTCAGCCTTAAAGATTAAAATACTTGCATGAAAACAAGAGTTGTTTACAAATATT
>BPLS01011440.1:0-12991 GCA_019656275.1 Rhododendron kiyosumense | reverse complement strand
CCTAATCCCACCAGGATTCTACTTCTTATTTCACTAATTATAATTCATCCCACTACAGAATTATAATTGCACTCCCGTCCTTATCTCAATTATATTACGAGCTCCATGTTATTAAATACTTATTAATCTCCCCACGTTAAGATTGCAGATACCCGTTGATTAAAACAAATTACTAACAATCTCCCACTTAATCAACATCTTAACTTGAGACTATCCGCTTAACTTATTCGATATGTCGGATACAAATATCCACCTGCAGGGTTTAACATAATCGAAACTTATAAGCTTACTCAAGGGGTATCATCAATCCCTACTGGGACGTGGATTCCATCAATAATTAATAGTTGTCATATACATAATGTTGCGACCCAACCCACCGAGGCTATTGACCGTATAAAGATCTCACTCTTTAATGAATCAAAGTCAACAACATTAAATATACACCTCTAATAATTATTTTTGGATTAAGAGCATAAGCATTCATAATAACCATGAGATTTCAATTGTCTTATAAAGTTAGTATAAAGACAATTACCTCAATGCGGTCCCAGTTCAATACACACAAAGTGTACTAGCACAATGAGTTAGAACTAGACCGTTCTCTGTAGTCAAGACAGACCTACTAAACATTGTACTACAGTCCTACCGATGGTGTGTCCAGTTCCATCTAAGACTGCGAACCATATCTTATATTTCACAAGAACTGATGATCTGATCTTCTGTGTGTAAGCCGAACTCTACACACCAGATCATCTACTTTGTAAAATAAAAGACACACATGCACAACATACAATAATATTATGCAAACATTGCCCATAAAAGATTCTCATCAAAAATAGATAAAACTGATTAATAATTAGCAATCAAATATTAATCCATTACACAAAAGCATAACTTTTAGTATAATTTTCTAACAAACTCCCACTAATACTCAAAACCATACTGCCATGCATCTCACTCCCATTCCCTCTACGTGACTATCAAAAGTCTTAGCTGGTAAGCTCTTCGTAAAAGGATCGGCCAGGTTGTTCGCCGATGCAATCTTGGTCACAGCAACATCACCTCTCTGTACGATCTCTCGAATCAGATGATACTTACGCTCAATGTGTTTGCCCTTCTTGTGAGTCCTTGGCTCCTTTGAATTAGCAACTGCACCACTATTGTCACAATAGAGTGTAATGGCTGATTGCACTGAAGGGACCACTTCCAGATCCAACAAAAAGTTTCTAAGCCAAACAGCCTCCTTGGCAGCTTCTGAAGCTGCCACATACTCTGCCTCCATGGTAGAATCAGCAATGCAAGATTGTTTGATACTCCTCCAACTTATGGCTCCACCTCCCAAGGTAAACACATATCCAGAGGTAGACTTTCTGGAATCCCTATCTGACATAAAGTCTGAGTCTGTATACCCATGAGATACCAGACTATCTGACTGGAACACCAACATATGATCTCTAGTCCTTTTTAGATACTTGAGTATATGTTTCACTGCAGTCCAATGTTCTTGCCCTGGATTAGACTGAAATCTGCTAACCATGCCCACGGCAAAACAAATATCAGGTCTAGTACACAACATAGCATACATAAGGCTTCCTACTGCCGAGGCATAAGGAACTGCCTTCATTTTCTCCATCTCCTCAGGTGTTTTAGGACACTGATCCTTGGATAGGTTGATTCCATGTCTAAAAGGGAGGAACCCTTTCTTGGAATCCTGCATGCTAAAACGGGCAAGAATTGCATCGATATAAGTAGCTTGTGATAAACCCAACATCCTATTCTTGCGATCTCGCATAAGCTTAATCCCTAGGATGTGACCGGCTTCTCCCAAGTCCTTCATTTCGAATTGGCCTGATAACCACAGTTTCACTGAAGATAACATTCCCACATCGTTTCCGATGAGCAGAATATCATCGACATATAGAACTAGAAACACCACAACTTTTCCGTTGCGCTTCTTGTACACACATGACTCATCCGGACATTGATCAAAACCAAAAGACTTGATTGCTTGATCAAAACGGATGTTCCAAGATCTAGATGTCTGCTTAAGCCCATAAATGGACTTTTTGAGCTTGCACAACATGTGCTCATGACCTTTTGCTATGAAACCATCTGGTTGCACCATATAGATACACTCATCCAGATTTCCATTAAGGAACGCGGTCTTGACATCCATTTGCCAAATCTCGTAATCGAGATGAGCCGCAATGGATAAGAGAATCCGGATGGACTTAAGCATGGCTACTGGCGAAAAAGTTTCCTCATAGTCGATCCCTTCTTTCTGAGTATACCCTTTCGCAACAAGCCTAGCTTTGAAGGTATGCACCTTCCCGTCCGCCCCTCTCTTTTTCTTGTAGATCCACTTGCATCCAATGGGTTTAATCCCTTCAGGTGGTTCTACAAGATCCCAGACCTGATTAGAGTACATAGACTCCATCTCTGATTTCATAGCTTTTTGCCAAAGTTCCACATCTTTATCTTGAAGTACCTCATTGTAGTTACAGGGTTCGGCATGTTGATCATCAGGGATCATTTCAAAAGACTATCCCAACAATGTGTACCGACTGGGTGGAACAACAACCCTCCCACTACGACGAGGTACCAGTGTGTCAATAGGTGCCTCTACAGACATCTCTTGTGGCGTTTCCTCCTGCACTATTGGTGGTAAAGAAGTAAGTGCCGGTCTCTCTCCTCTCAATTCCTCTAGAACAATTTTACTTCTGGGCTTGTGGTCTATTACATAGTCCTCTTCTAAGAACCGAGCATTAGTGCTAACAATGACCTTCTTATCCGTAGGACTATAAAACAGTCCACCTCTCGTTCCTCTAGGGTACGCTACAAACAAGCAAACTTCTGTCCTTGATTCCAATTTGTCTGCGTTCCCATTCAGCACACGTGCTGGACTACCCCAAACCCGAACATGCTGCAGACTAGGTTTGCGCCCAGTCCAAAGTTCTGTAGGTGTAGATGGTACTGACTTAGATGGTACCAAGTTAAGAATATACGCTGCTGTTTCTAGTGCATGTCCCCAAAACGAAATTGGTAAATCTGAATAACTCATCATTGATCTTACCATATCCATAAGAGTCCTATTCCTCCTCTCTGCTACACCATTTTGTTGTGGCATACCTGGAGCTGACAACTGGGATGTAATCCCTTCAGCTAACAAGTAGTCTCTAAACTCGCCCAAGAGGTATTCACCACCACGATCAGATCGTAATGTCTTGAGACATTTACCCAAACGTTTTTCCGTTTCCGCCCGATACTCCCTGAATTTCTCAAAGCATTCGGACTTACGGCGCATCAAGTAAATGTATCCATACCTTGAGTAATCATCAATAAAAGTGACAAAGTACTCAAAGCCACCTCTAGCTTGGACATTCATAGGCCCACACAAATCAGAGTGAACCAATTCCAACGGCTCTTTGGCTCTATATCCTTTTGCTGAAAAAGGCCTTTTGGTCATCTTACCTTCCAAACAGGATTCACAGACTGGAAGTTCCTCAACTTGTAATGAACCTAAAGGTCCATCTCTAACCAGTCTAGAAATCCTATTCAGATTAATATGACCAAGACGTAAGTGCCAAAGATACGTTTGGTTCAATTTAGAAGGCTCTTTTCTCTTACATGGTAAATTATTGTTGTTATTCAATTCATGCAGTTGCACTGTAGGAAATATAGGATTAATAATGTAGAGATCATCCACCAATGAACCAGAACAGATAAAACGTTTATTTAACTTAATAACTATAGAGTCACTAAAATAAACCAAATATCCATCCTTTATTAACTTAGAAACTGAAACCAAGTTTCTTTTAATAGTAGGAACATAAAGACAATCTCTCAAAATTAAAATCCTATTACTACTAAAATTTAAAACCACATTTCCTACTGCAACTGCTGCCACTCTCATAGCATTTCCCATATGTAGATAAATCTCCCCATCACTAAGTCTTCTGGTTTCCTGGAACCCCTGCAATGAATTGCAAACATGATTAGTGGCTCCCGTATCTACACACCAGGTACTGGTAGATAACACCGCTAAACATGATTCAACAACTAGTGAAAAAGATTTACCTTGTTTGTTCACTTTATTGAGAAAAACCGGACATTCCTTCTTCCAGTGTCCTTTCTGCTTGCAGTGAAAACACTTACCCGCAGGTTTTTTCACTCCACCTTGAGGCACATGAATTGCCTCCACAACCTTTTTCTGAGATTTGTTCTGCTTCTTCTGGCCTTTCGGCTTAGAAGTAGAAGCCTTTTCTGCCACTAACACTGATGGTGGTTTCTTCACAACCAAAAGACCCTCAGCTGCTTGGAGTTCCTTAAGAAGTTCCGCCAAAGATAAATGCATTTTGTTCATAGAATAAGTCAGGCGAAACTGCTTAAAACTCTCAGACTGCAATGAGTTAAGAACGAAATCGATCTGGGTTTCCCCATCAATTTCAGCTCCAAGGATCCCTAATTGGGGTCCCTTCAACATGGGTGATGCTCACCAATTCTTTCATAGCAACTAGCCTTGCTGCCCGATTCTGATCCCCAAACATTTCTGTGAGGTTCAGCATCATATCGGAAGCGGTTTCCATAGCTTGATGCTGATGTTGCAATATATTTGACATAGAAGCCAAAATATAACACCGCGCCATCTCATCAGCCTTAACCCAATCTTTATAAGGCTTTGCTTCCTGTTCTGTGGCATTCTCTTCAGGTCTAGGAGGGCAGGCCGTAGATAGCACATATTTGTGGCCCTCAGCAGTTAACACAATATTCAAGTTTCTTTTCCAGTCAACATAGTTTTGTCCAGTAAGTTTATTTTCTTTGAGAATAATTGCAAGTGGATTGAAAGAGCCCATTTTTGAATCTGAGAATCAAATAACATAACAATCAATTATGAAGGGCAATAAAAACTTTGAATTTCATTTTAATATTGGTTCCCTCTACCACATGTTAAAAGAAAAACATTGGCAACCCTACACACCGTAAAAAGCATGCTTCGATGGGAAGTCTCTACTCTTTATCATTTGTGTAGATAGGTACAACCTTTTAATTTTACTATCTAGACACTATACCGTGCCAAGCAAAATTAAATAGCCAATATAGCTTCGGTCCTATAAATAATAATAGTGACTCAGATGGTGAGGATACTATTATTTACAGCTAAGTGTATACCATTACCTAGCCCCATGACCCATTGTTCCGTTATGAATTACCTCAGATGGTGAAGTAATTCACACAACAATTATCATAGACCTATCCTTTAAGGAAGTTTGTACCGATGAAGCCATAATTAATTTTACCCGATGGGGGGGAAGGTTCTAAAACCATCACACAAAATTAATTATATCATCTACATACTAGTAATGGAGACCGTGGGATTTATAAAAAATAAACTCCCTCTCCCACTTAGTTATTTAAAAAAAATTTGTGAGGGTTATCAAAATTTTCGAGTTTGCAAAACCGTGATCTAGGTCAAAGCCAATTATCACCATGTTGTCCAATATGGTAAAACTATCACATATGCTATACTCATGGAAACATGCATAAACATAAATAAGGAAACATAATAAGATATGCATCCCAACTATTATGGTCAATATTCTCGTTTCCAAAAACAGCCAAGATTGCAGCCGTGCCTTGCCCACCAAGTCAGAGGTTGATGCAGACACAGGGGGTCGAAGGGGGTCAAAAAATTGAATTTCGACCTCCAAACAGCAATTTCGGCCACCATACAGAAACTATAATTTTATACATCAATCCTATGCCTCCTTTACAGAGTTCACATAAACCGGTGGTGGTGATAACAGTTTCTTCTCCTCGTCATCATTAGTTCCAAAAGAACAAAACTTGTTTAATAATTTATGTTTTATACATTTAGTACCACTAGAAATGTATTAGTACCATAAAGAACATATCATAATCAAGAACTGAAGCCTCCATAACGTATTATTCTGTAATTTTGCCATATGAAAGTGCTCAGTTTTCGTGATTAGTAATCAGCCTATCGTGTACAACTAGAAGCCTCCAAAACTCAATGTCAATCATTGAAGAGACGACAAATTCCCATCATCTGCAGCGCTTCAAAGCCAATGGCCATTTGCATAAGATTGCTGACACACAATGAAGGATACTTGCAAAATAGGGACAATAGCAGCATTGCGCAACAATGTTACTCGCACAATGATCCAAACAATAACTTACACAACCTTTCACATACATGTGGGGTCCAACACATAATAATGTGTATCGAGCCCACATGTATATGAGAGGTTGTGTTTAGTATTGTATTTGAATTGTTGTGTGAATATCAATAAATAGTGGTAAAGAACATCTGAAGCTATACATGAAGATAACACAAACCTTCAAGTACATTCAGTACGTTCATTCCACAAGATAATGCTGTGGGGCTCAACCATCTTTTGGTTTTCAACTGGAAACTGAATTTGATGCCAAATCTCAAGAAACACTTCAACATAACTATTTCATTAGGATAATCAGCCAATGAATGCAACATGCCAACAAACCGCCCCCTTGATGTTTGTAATTTCAAAAAGTCAAATCGAAATGAAAGTTTTGATTGGCCTCCATGCAAATATCAAAAAACCAAAACAATGATGCACACTATGCAGTAAGCTCTTCCTAACAGCAAGTCACATGCTAAATTGAATACAAACCAAACCATATAATCGGGTTCTGCTGTTGCTACTTCTATATCAAATGTGAAGTAGGAATCAAAATAGACAAGGAGATTACTTATGTGACTACCAATACCATCCTACATGGTGTCACCAACCAATAAAAAGCTCCAAATTTGGGGGGATTTACTTGTCCTAACCTCACCACGCAAGAGGCCCATGTTTTGGTCACAGCAACTCTCAAACGAGATCGCTAATTTTGTATTTTTTTTATCTAATAATATTGGAGTTTGATCAATAAATAAATAAGTTTTCAATTTGCTAAAACAAAATATGTTTCCTTGTGGCCTTCTCTCCAACTTTTCTCCTCGAGGAGGTGGGGATGCCGCTACCACCACATCCGCCTCCTCTCCTCACTAGCCATCCCCACCTTCATCTTCAAAACCCCACCTTCTTTCTGCCTCAACCTACCATTTTTCCCTTGGCACTGCTCCACATCTTTCTTGGCTTTGCTCAGATGGGTCTGGAGATGTAGTGTAGTTGGCTTGCTTCTCGATGTACCATTTATCAAGTTATAATAAAAAATTTGTTGCCGATAAAAATAAAAAATAAAAAAAATAGCTTGACTTCGAGGACTCCTCTGGCAAATAAGTCGCCAAATCCATTGTGGCGTTTTCGACAACAGCGATTATGGCTGGGTTTTCATTTTCTTTTCTTTTTACTTCTACATCCCGTTGTTGATTTCGTTTATCAGTGAAAGTTGGCATGCCAAATACTTTCGCCAATGGGAAAATGCTAATCCATCAAAAAATAGTACTCCGTAATGTTCATATAGTTGATGGATAAGTGCACCTCAACTAATTGTAAAAACTCAGGAGAACACTAATACAGTAAAAGCCCAAGCACCAAGCTTTGACATGAAATAGAGAATTTTATTGTAAAAATCCTACAAATTGCTATGTACCCAGGTAGAAATTAGACAATAGATTGGCCTAAACCCCAAACCAGCATTGTGTCTGGACGTGATATACATGGATGGCGAATATGAATACAAACCACATATCCCTCCTCTCTTTCTCTCGCAAAAAGCAGACAGAATGCATACAAATTCTCTGTGTGGTGTATCTATTGAAGGCATGAACTGATAGACCCTCAGTCAGACTTCTCGATCTCTCGGAATCGCTGATCCCACTCTTGCGCTTCATAGTCTTGCTCAAACAAGTCCTTGTCAGAGCTGTAGACAATCCTATCTCGTCCAATGAAGGTTTTTTGAGCCATATCCCGAGCGCTCAGAAGCTGAAGGCATACGAAGCAACTCTGGTTAGTGATCAGTCAATTGGACACATAGAAGGTGAACAACAATTCTACTCTAGCAAAAGTAAAGTCAATCTTAAAATATAACCATATTATCATACTAAATAGTCAAGATAGAGCTTGGAACTGGAAATAACAATATTCGGAAACAAAGAGCATACCCACAGTTTCGTTTAGTAATGTCATTTCCATATTTTTGTAGATTTTGTGAAATTTAAATGGTTGCAACTAGCAAATTGGCATTACATTGCACTCAATAATCTTACCATAGATGCACTTATTGTCATCCTCAAAAACTAAATTGGAGTCTCTTCAGGGTACTCAAGTTCATTTCCAACTCCACAAACACATTTATGGGTAATCTTAAATTCCAAACAAGTCTAAATAATGTTAACTAGATTGTTGTGTAAAAAGATTGTCTAATCTTTATATGGCCATAACATTAAAAATACCAACACAATATCCAGAACTGAAATATGTATTTTCCAGAAGTTAATTTCATTTTGCAGTCTTCCGTGATAGAGACTAACCTTAGTCAGACATTTTTGTACTTCCTGCCGAAAAAATAGAAGTAAAAAGAGAGAATAACACAAATCTGGATTGAAAATCTTTTGAATCCAATGCAACGTCCTGCTTTTTATCGAAAATTTCAAGACATGCCTTCATATCTTCCAGTTCATCAACTAAAATTGGCTTACCATTTGAAATTGTTTTCTCATCAATGGAACAAATGATGGGCAAATTATTGTTGATCAATCGAAAGATATGAAGCCACTTTGTCAAATTTGTTATGAAGCAGGACATGCACTTAATTCAAAGGAATCGCTGCAATTGAGGTTCGTAGTATTCTCTTATTTAGTTCTATCATTTTTCAAGATGTACAAAATATTTGACAAAGCTTCTACTATATCACGAAAGAATTCGAAGAATGAATGGAACTATAGGAGATTATTTACTCTATTTTTGGATATTATGTTGGTACCTTAATGATTTCATAATGTCACGACAAGAACAGTTTAGTTCAAATAATTTGAAGGTGTTTGGAATATGAAATAATCCAGAAAGGTATTTACAGATGTAAACAAAAATATTTGCGTACCCCTAATGACTCCAATTAGGTTTTGAGGATGACAAGAAACACAACCGTGATAAGGTTATCGGATGCAATGTGTTCACTAGTTTGAACCCTTAAAGTTCTATACAATCTACGACAGGCAAAAAAAGGAACTTACATTACATTGCAAAGTGTTGTTATGCTCCAATTAGGTTTTGAGGATGGCAATATTTTCAGCTACACCATCCTATCAAGAATAAGCAGAGGACACTATTTATGAAAGACCTTTCTATTTGTGGTTTCTTGTCCTTTGCGGTTGCTTGACGTAACATAAGGATTGATGTGTAGTTAAGGTCCATAGCTGACTTATATTAACAACTCAGTGCAACCGAAACACCTTTCAAGTTGAAAATAACCAAGCATTTAACACATCACTTGTATCAAGACACTCTGCATCTGCATCTATTCTTCACAAGGAAAAGTAGAAAACAAAAATACAAGCAACAAATTGAGACCTGAGAAGTAAGATCGAAGAAAGTCATCATATAGGTACTCATAGATGCACACATAAGAGGGGGACAAATATACACTTGTGTAGAACTTTCGAGACTCTTGTAAATAATACCACACAAAACTGACAATTAGATTACACGTTCCTCATAACCTCATCATGTACGCCAAATTTCTGGTCAATTTAAGACCAAAAGGTCTCTCACTTCTACAGAAAAAATAACCTACAGATGAGAGAGTTTCTGATTTACCTGAATTGGCAGAAGGATTAGCATAGGAGGAACAGTAATCCAGTTGTGTCAAATTTAATTCTACGGAAGGGGTCTGTTTACCTTGGGGTCTGTTTACAAATGTACAGTACCCTTGTCATACACCTTTTCATAACTTCTGTTTTTCCCTCTGAAAGTAAATATTTCCAATCCTAATTGTTGGATTATATTCTCCTCCCTTGGCAATCGTGAACACGAAATATCACAAACTAATTGTCGAATGCAATTATCCAAAGAAAATCAAAACTTGAAGCTACAATTGTTATTATATGACATTATGATATGTAACGGGCCTTAGAGAAAGATGTATACCTTCCGCCTAAGAGATAGATCTGGCACCTCAAGAGCTCGAGCACATTGTTCCCTCGCAAGATTTCTCTTTTCTATCTCAGCATTTCTCATGCGGATGAAAAACCATCGGACCAAAGGAATTGCGAAAAAAGAGGCAGCATAAACCTGTGAAATCAGACATTATAAATATCCAGTCAATCCCAATCCAATAAAATCTAGATGTGCTTCCAGTAAATAACTAAATATAAACGACCAGCATTTTCAATCAGGATATGTACAGTGTATCGGAATTTCCATTTTATGAATCGTAACAGGATAAGTATTGCGCATCATAAGATACGTTAGCAAAAGCTAATGTATGATTAAAAGACAAATACCTGATTGTAAAAAATATGTTGTATCTATGAAAAATAAGTGTTTTCAGTACAAAAAAATAAGTTCCTAGGATGAAAAATTCCATGTCTCCCCAGTGGAGTCTATCAAATTGAGGCTTTTGAGTGCCTTGGTCAAGGGGAGAGATTCAGAGAATATGAGCCCTTATCTAATTCATGCAAAATATGATCAAAATAAATTCATTCTGCCATTCGAACTCTAATGCAGGGTGGTAGGGCGCGCCTCAGACATTAGCCTACAACTCCTCCCACAGCCTTTTCACATGCTTCCGCATGTAGATTTAGTGGCCCCAAGAGTTATTGGCCAAGAGAATCTAACCTGAAACATTAGGTGGAAACAAACCCCCAAGTCCCAAGTCAAGACCACCAGATAAACCCTTGGGGTTGAGGTTCAACTACCTTGATAGACAATTGAGCATGCGTCTTTTATATTCAGTTAAAAAAGAACGAAAAGTGAAGATAATACAGACATGACGACAAATGACATCTATCTTTTTCCTGGATTAAAAAACAAGTAATCACTAGAAAGCAATGACAATGGGAAAAGTGATGATCGGCATAAATAAGAAGCCACATTACAAGATCTGGTGAAATCACCTCAATTAGATCAAAGAATTTAGAACGCGCTTGGAGTTCCACTTCTTAAATTATGGCATAACTATGTTCATTAAGTAATTGTAAGATATGTACTGCATTAGGATACGTGAATCTATCGGAGGATTTTTATACAAAAAGGATGCGGGGTGGTATGCGTATAGTTTTTGGAAGGGGACGATACAAATCGTAAGATACTATCGTAGGATTTTTATAAAAAAAGGACACGAGGTGGTATGCATATAGTTTTTGGAAGGGGACGATACAAATCGTAAGATACATATCCTGATACTGAGAACAAACACTTCCGCAGAATTCAGAGAAATACTCAAGATTAAGTTCAGTAGATACCAGGCATACACTGAGAACTTCATCCCAATTAAATTCATCAGCAGTATAACTCGAATTAACAGGCATTGAAGAAATTAACAACTTCACATCATGATAGTATGGTTGGATCTCTGTCACCAAACAATTTGTTAACTTATTTAAGGAGAAAAGGGTATAGGTTTAGTAACTGAACCCTAATACACGCATAACACTAATATATTGTGAAGTATAATACGATACAAACACCTAACTACCCCTCACTACATTCTAACTCCTCAAACCAGAACATAGATATCACAAAGACCCAGCTTGTTAAACAACAAATCTAGACATGGTTTGAACATCAATTTGGTGAAGATATCCGCTAACTGAGCTTCAGTAGACACAAAGTGGGTAGCCAACACACCATTATCCACCATTTCTCGAACAATATGGCAATCTACTTCAATATGTTTGGTTCTCTCATGAGATTGGAAGGTGTGAATAACAAGAGGATGTGATCAAGCAGAGAGAGAGAGAGAGAGAGAGTAAACGGGTCGCCAAAGATTGGGGTTGCCGGAGATGTGTTGGCGGATCATGCATTTGCTGGAGTGGGAAAGGGGAGAGGTAGAGATTTGGTGAGATGAGGAAGGGGGAGAAAGAGAGTATACTTTTAAGTAATAATCTCAGCCATTGGTTTCAAAACTTGTGTCCCCGGAACCGGCCCCTATAATATATATACATATATGTTCATATATGTACACAAATCTACATATATGTACACACACGCACACATACATGGGCTTTGTAGCCGTATTTTGGTGATGGGACCAACGTTTGCTCTTCGGGTGTAGAACGGGGTGGCTATCAATGGAGGGAGGTGGTTTTGCTGTTGGGATGGAATTTCTGCTTGTGCTGATTAGTCTCCAATTTCTTTCCGAAATTGGCTACTGTTCAATCTGGGGGTTATAAATGGTTGGCTCCTGACGCAGTCTAGAGGTATGTGTAGGTGGTGATTCAAGGGTAAAAATGTAAGTTAGTATATTCTATTAACTGTGTTAATCACATTCAGGACTCATAGTTGAAGGGAGTTAAGTGTTAAACATGAGTGAGGCAACTTGAAAAAGAGCCATAGTTTAGGCCCCGTGCCGTTGCAAGGAAAGGAAAGTATGTTTTCCAGCACTTCTCGGGTGTTCAATTAGCAAGAAAGTTGTGGGACCACATCACTAACTTTCCAACTAGGATTAGTTTCCCTTCAAACTAATTCTGCAAAAAACACTATGTTCGCTTTGGATCTCTAGAACCAACCCATCTCTCTACGCACGGTTCCCAATAAGTTCTCTCCAATTATACTCAAATTGCTCTATCTCTCCCCACTTATTATCCCAAAAACCTCCCTCAAAAGACAAAACCCAAACCAAACAAAGTCTTTTGCGGGAATCTTGTCTTTATAATAGTTTCGTATTAAATTACACAACTGCTTTTTAACTTTTTCACAAATTTCTTTTATCAAATTAACACATGCAGAAAAATAATTTTCCTTTCTCTTTTTACTTCAATTCACTAAGAACAATCTTCCTGCACCAATTTCTTGACAATTGAACGCCTTATGGGGGATTAATGTAA
>BPLS01011438.1:0-16102 GCA_019656275.1 Rhododendron kiyosumense | reverse complement strand
AGAAAGTTGAGCATCTTATGCAGAGAGGGAGAGAGAGAGAGAGAGAGAGTTGTGTTTTTGGGGTGGGGGCGGGGGCGGGTGAGAGGAAGTGACCTTTGTGGTGCGGGCGTTCCGGCGTTGGTGGTGTCGGCTCCGGTGGTGGAGAAAGAGAGAATGGATCGTGTATTTTGAAGGTGAGAAAGAGATCGTTGCAGATGAGGAGAGTAAAGTAAGAGAGAGAGTAATGGGTTCCGCTTGCAGACGGGGGAGTGTAGGGTTCGGCTCCTGACCAGTGTCTTCTCACATAGGAGTACTTACAATACATGGCACTGACTCAATAATTTAAAAGTCCAGCGAAACTAATATTCTGAGTTCTTGTTCTTTATTTTGTGTGTTTTGTTAATTTTTTTGATTTTTTTGAATTAATTATCTATCTCGAGAGTCTAAAAATTACTCCCTACATTTCTAAATGAGAATCTATTTCCAACACATGTGCTGCTCAAAAAAATCGTTTGTATCTCACACTCTGTGATATTTTAAATTTTGGGGATTTTTGGGCTTTGTTTTTATTCAAATTAAATTTCGCATTTGTTAGTTTTGAGTTTAACTTTTGTGATTTTCCAATTCGTTTCGCCAAAACAAATCAGAAAAGTAAAAAATTATGACGTCTACCTAAAGGGCTCAAAAGTCAATTTTTTAGACTTTATCTTGGATATTTGAAAAAATATTCGAGTAAAAGTCATAATTTTTAACTTTTCTGTTCGTCTTGACGAGATGAATCATAAAGTAAAAAAGTTCGTCGCAAAAATAGCAAACTCCAAAAAAAATTAAATAAGGGCAAAAAAGGAAAAAAAACTCAAAAATCTCCTAACGGAACGCTACTCTAATCGATTTCACCCCTACGAATTCAGAAATAATACTTACCGATATCTGTTAAAACTGATTTTTTACATGATTCCATAAAATAATATTTTAAAATTTATGAATAATTTTTTAAAATTTTTATGAGACCCGAAGTGGACCCCATATAAGATATAGTGTAACTATAGAGTGTAAAAAGTTAAAACATATCTTTTGGCAAAATCATTTCCCTATCTTTTTTGTTGCATTAATGTGGGCCAGACTCGATCAGTTCCATGTAAATGTAAGAATTGAGATAACACGTGGATTGAGTAGACTTTTGTTTGGATTTTGCAGTTAGTTTGTAGGAGTAAAAACTTTCGTTAGGATTTTTCGTTTCTTTAGAGTGCAACAAAGAAATCGGAGGGGGGAGGGGGGTTGGTTTTGACATGACAAGATCTGGGGCTTAGAGTTGATTTTGGGAACCTGGATGGATGGTAGAGTTGATTCACTATGTGAAATGAGAAAAAATAGATTAGATCCCATCCAGGTTTCTACTATCAATTGGGCTCCATTTAATTGATGGGATTCACTATGAGAAATCCAAGAAATCTTATGATGTCACATCCAATCTTAATAGTTTAACTCTTAAATGACAATTACTGCACTACCAATTTGCTAACGGAAAAGCCCCATTCAACGTGAAAAAAATATGCTTATGCTCGCATGATTTTGTAGGGCCTATTTTAGATCTCACAACAATGATTCGAACAGTAAATTATTTTTAAAATATTTTTTATGAGTTCTTATAAAAAATTAGCTCAATCCAATATTTATAAAAGCTTTTTCAGTATTCATAAAGGCCCTACGAATTTTGAAACACCCAACAAATCTTGAAAGAACCCTCATCAATATCGAATAGAGCTAATTTTTTTCAGAAATCCATAAATAAATTTTAAAAAATAACTTGCAATTTAAATTTTTGTAGGACCCCATAATGGACCTTGCAAAAATAAAAATAAATAAAAATAAACATTGCCAACTTAATGGGTACCAAACATGGAATAAACAACTTCATTTTTTTTTTCTTTGGATTTTTGCGGATTTGAAATGTACATATCCTTCACTATTTTGAAGTGAAAGATGAGGAATAACTTCAAAAAAGTTGCGTTCAGAAATTTTTGCTCCATCCCACGTCGCTGTGAGTTGAACAAAGGCAATCCAAACGTGTATAAAAAGTTTGTAAAAAGTTAACAAAGCCTATGGGAGAAGTACAGCGGTGCAACCTTTGCTCTTTACACCGTGGACAGCTGGCAGAAAATGTTAGCGTAAAGTTTAAGCAAATCAGTTCAAAGTTTAAAATTTCCCGACGGTTTGACTAACCCGCTTCCAGTTTTAGAGAGTCACGGGTTGAACAGTCAGAACAGTTCAAATCAATGCAAAAATTGGGTAATGATCGAAGATAAGAGTAATGATTAGATAGAGATGAATAATGATAGAAGATAAGAGTAATGATTAAAAAGAGATAAAGAGATAAATGAGAATAATAATTGGAGAAAGAAGATAGAAATAAAATTAATAATTGAAAATAGAGATAATGAGTATTTTTTGAGTTGAATTTTTTTTTTTCAAATGGCATCAAAATAAGGCATAAAGAGGTTGAATGAACCATCAACTTGGCCGGTTCGGTTTTCACAACATTGGCTGGAACTTTATACAGAGTATTGCCGGGTTGGTTAAAATGAACCATCAAACGGTTCTAATTTCCTCTTCTTTTTATCTGAAATAACATAATTACTTTGAAGCTCGTTATAACATTATTATTTGGAAAAAAAATCGAAATGGTCCTTGTAGTTTAGTATTTGTATCAATTTGGTCCCTACAGTTTGAATTGACTCGATTTAAACTCTGTAGTTTTCATTTTGTTCCAATTTGGTCCAATTACTTACGGCCGTTAGACTCTGTTAACCCCATACACGAATGGGCCCCTTTTTCTAGGATTAAAACCGTAATTTGTCATTCTCCTCTTACCCTAATATACCTTTGAACCAAAACACAAAGCCTCATTATTCCCTTCTCCATTTTTTTTTCCACGACTTCCATTCTCCATTGTCATGCCCGGGATTTTACTTTCAACCGAAACGTATCTCGTTCGCCTTCAGAGGGAAGGAGTGAAAAGGATTAGGGTCTAAATAAGTGATCCGATTCCTACGGATTGCGACGTGGTTCTTGAAGAGAAAGAAAAAATGACGAGTTTTGTGATCTATAAAAGGGTTTCGGATATTTTGAAAAATGTTTAAATTTTAGAAAATGAAGTGGGTTTTATTTAAAAAGGGACCAAGTTTTCATCAAGCTGCCTACATATCCTTGGGTAAAGGAAAATCAAGTCCGGCCATAGTTCGGGCCAAAAAAGGGGTTTAGAAAAAAACTTAGAGTCTCCACCGAGTATAGAGTTTAGATGGTCACCTCTTGAATATCGGAAGAATAATCCAAGTATTTTAGAAAAAAGAACACGGGCTAGAGAACCCGATTTTTAGAAAAAAAAAAGTGATTCTGTTTTGCTTTTTAGGAAAGAGGCTTTAGATCTGCGAAATTAGAAAAGAAAGGGTTCGGTAATTCACTCAAAAAGGGACCCATTTGTGTCTAGGGTTAACGGACGCTAACGGCAGTTAAGGGATCAAGTTGGAACAAAAAAAACTACAGAGTGTAAATTGAGCCAATTTAAACTGCAGGAACCAAATTGACACAAACACTAAACTGCAGAGACCATTTCGATCTTTTCCCTTATTATTGTGTGGTAATAATAGATGTCCACTAACAAGCATAAATACATGGTTGTGTTGTGTTTTCTGAGTGGTTGCATGACAAAAGACAAAGAATATGTGAATACTAATTTCGAATAGCTTTAATCAGGACAGTTAGCTTTTTGAAGTTCCAAAAAAAATAAATTAAACAATTAAATTTTCTTTACCACATTGTTTCTCATCATCTATTAAGCATTACTCAAACTATTATTTCTCAAAGAAGTAAGAATTATTGGCTTTAATCAACCCATAATTTTCTTTCTTCTTTTTCCTAAATGCGCAAGTTGTCATTCATCTCCTCCCCAAATCCCCTAGGATAGAATAGATTATGTTTAATGAATGACAAAAAAAACAAAAGCATATTCCTCATAATCTATTACCCATATTTTTCCCTCCTGCCAAAAACAATTCTCTCTCTCTCTCTCTCTCTCTCTCTCTCTCTCTCTCTCTCTCTCAAGTCTGAATAAGAACTCTATCTCTATTATAAAATAGAAGGGTGTGGGGACAAGTTGTTGGAACGGCTTAGATTCATTTGATTCAAAGGCTGCAATGCATCCTCCCACTTTCCGGTTAAGTGCTCATGATTTTCACTTAAATCACACAACTGCCATCCCCATATAACTGGGATGCGTAGTACCGTAGGCACGGGTTAGCACTTGTAGTTTAATATGGCACTTGTATTCTTTGCTTTAAAGACTTCGGTTGAATAGCTTTTTGTTGCTTTCTGTAAGACTGCTTTATTTCCTTCTTTAGAGAAACTCCCTTTAAATAGCTGTATGAATCTTTAACGTCTTTTAGGTGTGTTTTGCTTTCGCTTTTTAAAAAATATGTACTTATTTGCAATTTTCAATCTTAAAAATAATAGACTTACTAAAATTAAAAAATATACAATATGGGTCTTGTTTGATAGACTTCGATGAGATCTATCAAACCCTGTAAAAAAATTGAAAAATTATCTTCGTAAACCTATTATTTTTAAATTTGAAAATAGATCCTTATTTTTTAAGTACTTATTGAGAATCTGGAACGGGGATTGCCATTCCGGCGTATATGTCATTTATGCCAAAGATAACCTCTTTACGGCTTCAACAACCATATCTTATTACTGAATATCACTTTAACATATGTAAGTTATTTGATAACCTCTTTACGGCTTCAACAACCATATCTCATTACTGAATATCACTTTAACATATGTAAGTTATTTGTCTGTGATGCACAAAGCAGCATTAAATGGTGCTTTGTATGCCAAGTCTACGTCAAAGTATATTCTCAGATAATAGAAAATCTCCTTTTAACCGATTTCCCACAATTCCAATGCATAACTCAAATTGGGTGAGGAAAATAATAAATAGAAGTGAGAATAAAATCCTCATAAAAAATACTATGGAAAAAAATGAGGCAAGGCATGGACCTATGATTGAACAGTTTGAACTTAGAGAGAGGAGAAGCAAAAATAGAGTGCTTTTTGTTCTTCAACGAAAACAAAAGGCTGGCCTTCCGCCTAACAAGAAGGCTATCATCCGGCCTTCCTATAGGCCTTTGCCCGCCAAAGTATACCAAAATCCTATTTTGCCTCTTATTAAGAAATTCATATGCGTTCGAAAGATGGATCCTGATTTTTTGTGAGAATCTTGTGAGAGTTTTGATGTGGGCTTGACAACACACTAATGAGGAGATTTAATGGGTCACAACAACTTTCTTTATTTTACAAGAAAAAAGGGCACCGTTTTACTGGATAAAATCCAACATTTTCTTCTTCCGTTTTCTTCTTCCATTATCTTCTTCTTCTCTATTTGTGTGCATCTGATGGTTTTAATAGTAGTATATATTCGGTGAGTTTTTTGGTGTTTTTTCTTTGAGGTTCAATAATGCTCCATCCGTTCTATATTGAGAGTTCCATTTTCTCTCTCTTACCATTTTTCAAATAAAAAAATCAACTACTTTCATGCATAATTTTTTAAATTTTTCGCACCATATCAAAGATCTCGATTAGCACTTTAATTTGGTGCGAAAAAATTCAAAAAATCATACACGAAAATAGTTGAATTTTACATTTGAAAAATGGCACTACTTTTCATGGTGGACTCTTAATATGGAACGGAGGGAGTATTATTTTTGGTCTTTCATTCTGAAGTGTTATGCTATGCAAATTTTTTCCTCGTTTTTCTTGTCGTTATACTTTTTATGGTTGTAGTTGGTTTGCTTTATAATATTTGAGTTCACCAAAAAAAAAATATGCATCTCAACGAGAAGAATTGAACAAGTAAAAAATTATGCTCGAAACACAATTTGTTTTGAATGAGGACAATAAATAAAAAGGACAAACCTTCTGAGCTTTTTCATCTTTATTAAAAATTTGAGTTTCCATTGGGATTCTTTACATATTTTATCCATCGTCAAGATGTTTTAATTCCACAAATAGACATGAAACTAACAAATGCAAAAAAAAATTGAAAAAAGGAAAAAATTAAACTAATTGACTTATTTATCCAAGCTAGACCTTGGTTTCTTATCCAAACAAGGATGAGTATGTGGGGAAAATATAAATATATGAAGGTGCTTTTATAAATTTTAGAAGTGAAACATGGTGAGCAGGTAGTTTTCACATGGGTGTGGCTTCAAAATTGTCTTGGATTATTATGGACATGCATCCTCAACTTGATCTCCTTTTTATATGAGTCAGCCAACGTAATAAAAGAGGAATGCTTAGAGCATCTCCAACCCATACTCCATTTCTTCATTTTGGAGGAAAAACATTCTCCAACCCATCCTCTAAAACTCTCCTCCATTTGGGAGGATGAACTTTGATCCTCTAAATATAGAGGATGAAGGAAAAAATAGAGGATCTCCTCCAAATATGTGTTGGAGTTGAGAAATAGAGTGTTGGGCTGGTTAAGATAAATAGTACAATCCTCTAAATCTACTTTTCAAATAAAAAAGATTAATTTGATCCTCTTAAATAGAGATTTGGAGAGTGTTGGATTGGAGATGCTCGTAGGCTAAGTGGAAAAAAAGGTGAAAGAAGAGGAGTACAGAGAAAGTTAGAGTGAGTTGGGGTACGTGGAGGAAAGCCATACGCAAAAGGCAGAGAGAGGGGAACGAAATAAAACTTGTGGTTCGACCATCAGAGCATTGGTTAGAGCTTTGGCTGGAGATTTCAATATCAAAAATTATGTCAATTTTAGAGGAAGTGGGGATTGGCTTCTCAATAATTGTTAGATATTTATATTGGGTTAGGAGCGTAAACATCTGAATTGATTTATGTTGGTTGTGGTGGTTGAGGATTTGGATTGTTGCAATTGGTATCAGATCTTAGGGAATAAGTCTTACATGAGATCAAGTGAGTGGTGAGAAAGAGTGATAAGGGTAAAAGAGGAGAAGGGATTTAGGGTGCAAATTCTGGATTAGTATCGGGTAAGAAATTGCAATCTGCACACATATCTTTTGACACATACATATGTGGTAGCCAATTAGAGATCACATCCATCAACATCCCTCCATATGTATGTATCAAAAGATATGTGTGCAGATTGCAGGGGAGTGGCATTAAAAAAAGGGAGTGGCAAAATCATTTCCCAAATAATACAGCAGCCTTTATAATTTTCGTAATCTATTGGACTAAGTAGGTAACGGTATGATAGATGAGGAGATGAAATCATTAAATTGATAGTTTAGGGACTAAGTAGAGAAAATATGCATAGTTTAGGGGATAAAAAAAAACCACTTTATAACACTTATATATATATTCACCTTTGAGGGACAATTTTGGAAAATTATCAAATTTTTCCTTCCATTTTTGGAAAAGAGCCATCATTTTGGAACAAGCCAAAATGGAATAATGGACTCTCAATTTGGAGCAGAGAGAGTATATCACTATGTCTCCATTCTAATAAGAGTTTTTTATGAAAACATCCCTCAAACTATCACCAATTTTTCTACTTCGTCCTCAAACTATATAAACCAGCAAATTCATCCCTCAAACTATCCAAAACCCTTTTATTTCGTCCTCAGACTAACTCCATCCATGTTTTTAACGAAAAAGGCAACATGTGCCAAGAACGTGACAAGCCCCTGGGGGCATAATGGTCATTTCAACCCCTCACAACCTTGTGGCGCCAAAATGTTTGGGTTCCCTCCAATATCTCGTGTGTACATATACACATATAGGGCTAGAAAAAACAGAGTATTGATTGACTTCTCTTTCTCTTGCCTCAAATTCTCTCTCTCATCCTCTCTTCCCCATCCCCAGCCACGTGAAGACCCAGCCACAATCTTCATGTTCCTCTTCAAGCACCTACTATGAATACCCTGTACTGTGAATACCCTATTTTCTGTAAAATATATAAGCACATTTACAATATAAAAAAAATAGATAAGGTGAAAGAAAAATAAAACCAAAAATAAAAGTTTCCTCAAAATGTGATTTTTATCATCCCAGTAATGTATTCAAGCACTCAGGTCATTATCTTTATCTGTCAGTCCGAAATTCTTTCCCAACAATAATGTATATGTATCCTTATTCAAAAAAATTTCGTATCACTTGACTTATTGTCAATTTTTTGTAGGATTATTGTATCCCCATGACAAAAGGAATCCAAAAAGTAAATTTATTTTATCAAAATCCAATTTTTTGAATAAAGATGAAAAAATTGGCTTATTGGCTTATTTTCGTCTTTATTCAAAAAAAAATTTGGATTTCGGTCAAAATTTTTTACTTTTTAGATCCCTCTTGTCGTGAGAATGCAATAATCCCAAAAAAATTGACAATAAGCCAAGTGATACGAAAAAAATTTGAATAAGGGCAAAAAAAAAAAAGCCACTTGGCTTATTTAGCCAAACGACCGGGGGACCAGATCACAACAAAGGTGGGGGACCATCATGGCTGATTTGGGACGACACAAACAGATTAAAAAACTCGACACAAATGGCTCATTTGGGACCACAAATTGATTAAAAAAACCGAACATGCATGAGACTTAAATCCTCAATTAGAGCACATATTTTCATACATATTATATAGAAACGGACTCACAGACAACTAATTTAGTAAACCCATGCAACAAAACCCTGGAGTTTTTATCAGTTGGGAATAAACAACTTACATTTGGGGACAAGGCCATTTCCTTCCCTCCTCAGCCGGTCGTCCATCGCCAGAAAAATCCACACCGAAGTGCAGACAAAGTCCTCTTTGTGCTATTCAATATGCCTCTGCTCTGGATTGGAAGAAGGAAAGAAGAGAGAGAACGTGAGTTGGGTTTCTCTTTTGCGCGTAATATCAAGTATGAGAAACAAAGGAGAGAAAGAATAGGGTTTTGTCGGATGGTGGGAGTAATAGACGTGAAATTCCATTTCTGCCCTTCAAAAAAGTCACATGCTTGGCACATGCTCCCTTTTCCGTTAAAAACATGGATGGGGTTAGTCTGAGGACAAAATAGAATGGTTTTGAATAGTTTGAGGGATGAAATTGCTGGTTTAGATAGTTTGAGGACGAAGTAGAATAATTGGTGATAGTTTGAGGGATGATTTCATAAAAAACTCTTCTAATAATTACTATGTGAAGAAGTAAAACACTACAACCATTATTCTCTACTCTAGATTAATTAGAGTTGTGCTTAACTGATTCCTAGATCTAAAATAATGGGTTTTCCCAAGCGTAGGACTGAGACCGACGCAGCACAATATCCGGTAAGTCCGGAGTCGAATCCACAGAGACAGTAATGTGTGCTTACTAAAAACTCGAGTTGTTCTAATTTAACAGGCTCTTAGGTAGTCACCCCTTGTTTTTTTGGTTGATTAATTAACTAACACTAACAAATAACTTGCTCAAATGATGAGGCACGGTCGTAGAGAATTCAACGCTCGCTACCCAATCAGAATTCGCTCGTTTTTCAAGGTTCTAAAAATGGTTAAATTTAGGGAGAATTAGAAACTCCGAAAGATGCGAATCCTAAGGTTGCTGGTCCCGTATACAGCGGCGAACAGGTTTTGGTCCCTCGTTCCCGCTCACATGAGTCCCGACAATGCCTCGGATTCGTCCAACGGACGTAGTTTTCACCAACTAAATTTATTTAATTAAATTAATATATGGAAAAATTGCGAGACGAATCCTAATTGGGTCGCGACGTGCCTTTACCCAGCAATCAAATCTCAGAAAAACTACTCACTCATTATTAAAAATAAAAGGAATAAAACTCTAGAATTAATCATGCTTCTATTACTTGATACGAAAAATAAACAAAAGATCTAAGTTAAGCAATAATCAACGAACGACTTTAATGAAAGATGAAAATTAATACGAGTTATCAGAGTGCGAATAATTGAACAAAGCTTCAAATAACTAGAAAGGGAAAATAACTCTGAATGAAAGAACAGAAATCTGAAGCTGCCAAGTAAAAAAAAGGGAACAATCCTCCAGTCGGCAGCCCTGTTCTTCGTTGCCGCCTTCTGCTGTTCCGTCCGTGGCATAAAAAACAGTCCTCCTGCGTAGCTTTCTTCTCTCCTTTTATAATAGTTTAAAACCCTTGACATGTAATAATACTTGGAAAAAGCCTTTTCTTCCTACTCTGGCCCACCAAGGCCAATACGTAAATGTGCCTTTTTCCTATTGGACCCACCAACACATGGGTATTTTGTAAACCAATTTCAATTCTAAGAGCACAGGGATGTTGATGGACGGTAGCAGTAAATCCCAAGGCCCAATTCATGATTCAATCCTCCCAGCTCTGGCCACGTTCATTAATTAATAGGCTTTCACGATTTAAGCTTCAAAACACCTACAAGACAAAAACTAAGCATTAAACTTTGATTAACAATATAAATAGACTTAACAAAGATAAATTAGGGAGCGCTAATGCAAACATTTACGCGCTTATCAAGTTGCCTTGGAAAGGTTTTGGGTTTTTAGGGAATAAGAAAAAAAAATATTTTTAATTACATACATTTCTTAGCTTAGCATTCCTGCCTAGATATTTCCATTATTGATCTCATCGATTATCGATTGATAATGTTTTAAATTGTGTGCATCTCAATTTTTAAAAGCACCACATTTTCAGTTCAATACATCATAGAAGTTAACTTGAAAGCATTTTGTGCAACCATAAATCTCAATTTCACCACTATTTCCAAATAGTTTTTTGTCTGCTATTTCGATTAAGGAGGTCAGGTTTTTGGCATTATGAACTATACAAAATAAACTGCAAACTTGTATTTAATTATTCTACCAAACTATTGGACTTAATATTACTAATAGAAAAGATTTTACCGAATGCTAATTTGGAAGGTGCTTTGAAAGAGAAGGATATAAGATAATTCTAAAACATGATTAAGTTATATAGCTTATGATCCTGTATGAAACAAGGTGAAGAACAAATGAGAGACAATGTCATTTGACCTTGCCATTTTGTTGTACATTAAATTATCAAATAATGGTAGTCTCCAAGATAAGCATTCAATTTTTGTAGTGTTGTTTGCTTGTGTAAACATTCCAAAAGAAAAACAAGAATTTTGTCTTGTGTTTAAAAGAGACTTGAAAAAATCCCATTATAGAAACATGCAATGAAGGAGGGAGAGTAATTTCCTCATTGGTTTATCACCACCATCTCTACAAACCAACCGAAAAAAGGAGGACAAAAACTCAATTAAATAATACCACTAATGTCAAGCACGAGAGGGGAACGAAATTGAACTTATGGTTTGACCGTGAGAGCCTTGGTTAGAGCTTCGGCCGGAGATTTCAATATAAAAAATTATGTAAATTTTTATGAAAGTGGGGATTGGCTTTCTCAATAATTGTTGGTTATTTATATTGGGTTGGGAGTGTAAATATCTGAATTAATTTGTCTTGCTCGTGGTGGTTGAGGATTTGGATTGTTACAATTGGTATCAAATCTTAGGGAATAAGTCTTACACGAGATCAGGTGGGTGGTGAGATCGAGAGAGTGAGAAGGGTAAGAGAGGAGAATGGATTTAGGGTGCAAATTCCGGATAAGTATCTGGTACGGGCTTAATACTCCTTGTTTTGTCTTAATGTTTTTTCACTTGAAAAGAAAGACAAAAGATTGGTATCTTGAATACTCAAAAATTTTCTATTTATCAAGACCTGCTAAAGTTATTGAAAACAAGATTAGGAATTTAAAGGGGAATTACCAGTATGTGTGAGGATGGAGGATTAGTGTTTATTATAATTCCATTTGTAAACATCAGAGCCTCGGTTATTTGGGTATGGAGACATTTGAATTAAGCTATTGGTTGGGTTAATTTTTAATGTTGTATTTTAAATCATTGTATATGCTTCAGGGGATTGGTAATTTTGTAACAATGTTAGCTTTGAGGCTTCTTATCTACGGTGGAATGAGAGGGAATTCTGGACACTTGGTTGGTGTCCTTATTAGCTAAAATGGATTTATTATTTGGTAGTAGTTATTTGTGCCTATAGATGGGGTTAAACGAGATTCTCTCTGGTCACACAAGCCATGCAACTTTTGATATACACGTATCTATATTCTATATAAAGAACTCAGTCTTTTCAAAAAAAAAATATGTATGTGTTGGTCTCTATAATATGCCACGTAAAATTTTAATATATGAACCTTGTAAAAAAATAGTGTGCTCCAATTTTCTATATGTTTGAACCGATGCGAAAGTCTTATTTTTCTGATCATTTTATATTAAAAGGTCATAATTAATTTTTATCTCTAAGGCTCTCATAATCAAATATCTACTTTATAGGATCCCCAATGGGGCCTTACGTGACATTTTCAAGCCAAATTTCTAATTTCCGTTATCTATTGGACTAAGTTGGTAATAGTATGATAGTTGAGGGGATGAAGTTATCAAATTGTTAGTTTAGGTACTAAGTAGAAAAAATGTGCATAGTTTAAGGGTTAAAAAGGGAAAAAAAATCTACGTCATAACACTTATACTCACCTATGAGGGATACTTTTGAAAAATCACCAAATTTTTCCTTCCATTTTTGGAAATGGGCCATCATTTTGGAACAATCCAAAATGAAATAATAGACTCTCAATTTGGAACAGAGAGAGTATATCACTATGTCTCCATTCTAATAATTACTATGCAAAAAAATAAAACACTGAAACCATTATTCCCTACTCTAGATTAATGAGTTGCCTTGAAAAGGTTTCGGGTTTTAGAGAATAAGAGCAAAATATGTTTTTAATTACATACATTTCCTAGCTTAGCATTCCCGCCTAGATATTTCCATTATTGATCTCAGCCATTATCGATTGACAATGTTTTAAATTGTGTGCATCTCATCAATTTTTAAAACTACCACATTTCCAGTTCAAATACAACATAGACGTTAGCTTGAAAGAATTTTGTACAACCATAAATCCCAGTTTCACGACTATTTCCAAATAATTTCTTGTTTGTAGTTTTGATTAAGAGGGTCAGGCTTTCGGCATTATGAAATATGCAAAATAAACTGCAAACATATATTTAATTATTCTACCAAACTATTGGACTTAATATTACTAATAGAAAAGATTTTACCTAATGGTAATTTGGAAGGTGCTTCGAAAGAGATGGATATAAGATAATTCTAAAAAATGATTAGGTTATATAGCTTATGATCCTGTATGGAACAGGGGGAAGAACAATTGAGAGGCAGTGTCATTTGACCTTGCCATTTTATTGTACATTAAATTATGAAATAATGGTAGTCTCCAAGATAAGCATTCGATTTTTGTAGTGTTGTTTCTTGTGCAAACATTCCAAAAAAACAACAAGGATTTTGCCTTGTGTTTAAAAGATACTTGAATAATCCTATTATAGAAACATGCAACGAAGGAGGGAGAGTAATTTCCTTAGAGCATCAGTAATGGGAATAATCAAAACTAATAACCAAAATGTGTCACGTCAGCATTTGATTATCCATTTAGTTCATAATTGTACTTAACAACCTCTACCTCCACATTAGTTATTTTTACATGCCTAACCCAAAAAAAACCCCCACAATAAACAATGCACATATGTCCAACCGCAAATAAATTCCAATCCTGCACCCGAGCATCCCAAATTATTCGTCTCGATAAGATGATTTCAATGTGGGGTGTTTTTGAGTTATTGAGTTTTGGTTATTGGTAAAAGTTAAGTTTGGTCATGGAATGTGTGAAATTTGGTTATTTGCTAAAAGACTTGTAATTTTGTTTATTACAATGTGCGGTATTTTTTGAGTATTGTTGTTAAGTTTGTTTATCCACACTCATTTGCTTATTACAATGGGGATGCTTAGCGTTGGTTTTTCACCACCATCTCTGCAAACCAACCGAAAAAAGGACAAAAACTCAATTAAATAATACTACTAATGTAAAGCACGAGAGTGAAAAATCCAAAAAAAATCTCAAAACCCAAAAAACAAGCATGCAATACACTTTCGAAGGTTTACATGAGTCTTTATTTGATATCAAATGAAACCACAATGTTGTTGGAGCATTAGAGAATAAAATAAATTCCTTAGTTCGAAAAACACCATGTTCTTCAACTATAGAAGTAGAGTGGTTAGCATCATGCGACTATATTTTGTGTGGGTTGTGTAGCAGTGATACAAGTGCTTGCTTAGAATGCTCAATTTTTATTGTGGTGGTTAGTTGCTATTGTGACTCTGTGTTGTATTTGTGTTGGTGTTTCAATGTAGAGATAAAGTGTAAAATGAAGGTGAACTCATGACCTCAATGTGAACAAGAGGGAAAGAGAAATTAAATGTTTCAATTAATAGCTATTGAAAGGGCTCATTTGAGAAGCTGAAAGAACATGAGATTGATTTCATATGTTGTATGAAAAAGATATTGAAATGTGGTCGCCGAACAATAATACTTTATAGCTTTACCCTTACTTAAATTTTATGAATGAGTGTAATGAAATTGTTGACCTAAAAAATAAAAGGGAAACCTCTCGGCTTGAGAAAGAAATGGAGGGAGATTTGTGGAGCCGAATGCAAGCAGGTGATTCATTCTTATTAAATGAATGAAAGTGATATGTTTAAATAGAGTTGATCCACTTAGAATCAAAAAGAGTAGAGCAGTTGAAATTATGGCCAATGTAAGCGACAAAGCCATTTGGGCTTGATTTGGCTGAAATATCCCTTTAAAGCACGATCTTGCGTTTGAGTAGGTTAATTGATGACAAGCCATAGCTTTTGCACTTGCTCTGTGCAAACGATTTTTCAAATTACTTTAGTGGATTTTTGGACTTTCATTGTTTTTCCTTTGTGGCCCGTATTGCCGTTTTATTCTTTGTTATGTTGTCCGTTTACGGAGGTTTTTGTGGTAATTTCACTGTCTTTGCCCTGTGTCTTTGCCAACATGTGCTAGCCTAATCAGAGATATTGCAGTAGTGAAGATAAAAAAAAAATGCAATCTACTCACATATCTTTTGATACATACATATGTGGTACATGTGTAGTTAATGATAAATTTATAGGGGTGAAATCTATTGCACTGAAACATGGAGATGGTGTTAGGCACCCCATATTATCGTTTTGGTAATTGATTTATCACGCTCCAATTTTTATAACTACACTCTTTTTGATTTTTTTGGGCTCATAGTTTTCAGAAGTGACACCAAGAAACACCGGAGCTGTAGTTCCCTTTGGATTTACAAAAAACAAAAAACCAAGAGGAATTAAACAGATTCACAAAAGAAGAGTCCGCAGTGGAAAAAAGACTATTTCATCATCACAATAAAATAAAATATCAAGAGATCATTGTTGTATAAGCAAATAGACATGAGGTTACATTTATTATTTTGCATTGGTATGTCATTCGTGTTTGTTTTTATACTAACAATTACTTGCATGTCATTGCTGCTACATTTGCTTGTGATCAAGAGGAATATAGTGTGGTTCTAATAACTCATTCTGCTCACAAGGTTTGGCCAAAATTCTTTTTGAATTTGAGCTCTATTATTTGCTATTGTATTGAGTAGTGTAACATACTGCAATTGGTTAGTCAATTGATTAAGAGAACCATCTATGAATCACTTTGGGGCCTTTGGGCTATTGCATGAAAAGGTTACTGCGTTTGTTGTAACTTCATTGCAAGCATGATGTTTTCTATGTGAATCTAATTATTCGTAGTCTACAAATATCCTCTATTATCAATAATAACTCACCGCACGTTATAAGGCTTGCTATAGTAGTTCTAATTTGAACTCCACAAAAATGCCAACATGGCATCGCTCAACTATAATTCTTTGCTATTTGGAAAACTATTAAACGCATTGAACATATTACTCAACTTTGCGCGCTCCCACAAAAAAGTGCATCAATAAATTGTTCATATTTATATATCAAATACAATCTGCACAATGCTTTAAAACTCACGAGTTGTTTCACAATCGCTATCGCTATTGCATTCCTCAATTTTATAATGTCGCACCGACGCGCGTAGCGCGTCGGCATGGCTCTAGTTTGTTTAAAGGTAAATTGAAGTAGTATAGAAACAAAGAAAGCATGT
>BPLS01011426.1:0-12639 GCA_019656275.1 Rhododendron kiyosumense | reverse complement strand
ACCCAAAAATTAATAATAATAATAATAATAAAGCCAGCGGTACCGAATTAGTAGGTTCCGAAATGCTCAATTGGATACGTTTAAGATGTTGATCCAATCTTCAAGGGATATGCCTTCTTCTTTTTTTCAATTGAACACTGTAATAGAAATGGATTTTTCACGGGGAAAACTATTAGGGCGGAGCTACTGTGGGGATCAATGTAGGGGGCCCAATCTCTACCCACTTTCGTAATAAATAACTATTGAATATTTTTTTGCTAGTTCTTTATTACAATTTTTGATTTAATTGAGGTTAATTTCAAATAATTTTATATTAGCCTATGAATTTTTTTCGAAATACTCGCATAAGTAGTTAATAGGTACATGTGTGCTTTAGTTATTCAAAGAAAAAACGAAATAAATTCGCATATTATTGTGACGTTGGACTCACAATGATCGAACTTGTCTATTATAGGATACGATAATACAAAACGATATTAATACAAAGAGTATAATTTTTGAATGCAAGTTTATCTTTTTTGTTCGGCCACCCTCAAGTCAAAATTTTGGCTCCGCCACTGAAACTGTATATGTTCATTGCTTTTCACTTTGACTCCTTAAGCAAATAAAACCAACAAATTTTTTTTTTTTTTTTTGGGAAGTACTTAATAAATTGTTTGGTTGTCTTTTTTAAACTCATTTTCTTTTGAATTTTTTTTAAAAAATTACTCAATGTTCAAGATTAAAAATTACATTTTCAAAATTTGTGAGATCTTTGGATAAATGAATAAGATTAAGATGATGTTTTTTGACAATTTTACTTTTATTCGCTTTATTTTAGCTTTCCTTCTTTAGCCTCTCTTGGCAAAAATCAAGACAAACAAAAAGTTTGATCACGGACAAATGTTATACTCCCTCCATCCCATTTTAAATACTCCATATGTAAAGTCGTGTCATTTTGAATTTCAAAAAATTATATTTTCAAAATCTTTTTTGGAACTCGTTTGCGCCGTTTTAAAGTACTCATTGAGATCGAACTTTTGAATGATGCAAAACAAAGTTAAAAATTAATTCCGAAAATATTTTATTTTTCAAGGTCAAAGTTACACGGTCTGTCGTAAGGAGCATTTAAATTGGAACAAAGAGAATAGTAAAGTAGCCCTCTGTATTTTTGGAGCTGGTGAGGAAAACTATTAAGGCCCCTTGGAGTTTTGGCACGCAATGTTAAGTAGTCTTTAATTTCTAGAGTAAATTACAGTAAACCCCCCTTAACTAATCCAAATTTTCACTTAACCCCCTCCGACTACAAAACCCAACAGTGTGCACCCTCTAACTATCCAGAATAAACACTTAACACCCTTTTGTTAGGTCTCCCTAGGAAAAATGCACCGACGGCCGTCTCCGGCCACCGGGCGGCCAATCCGAGCCGTCCAAAAATTTTATAAAAAAAAACCGAGTGGGCTAACGTGGGAATCAACGGCATCCGACGTGCGTAGGTGCTCGATCTAAACACCCCATTTAAATTCTTGGGGTGTTTGGATCGAGCACCTACGCACGTCGGATGTTGTTGATTCCTGCGTTAGCCCACTCGATTTTTTTTTATAAAATTTTTGGACGGCTCGGATCGGCCCCCCGGTGGCCGGAGACGGCCGTCGGTGCATTTTTCCTACGGAGACCTAACAAAAGGGTGTTAAGTGTCAATTTTGGATAGTTAGAGGGTGCACACTGTTGGATTTTATAGTCGGAGGGGGTTAAGTGAAAATACAGGTTAGTTGAGGGGGGTTTACTGTAATTTACTCTAATTTTATCACACATTTTGTGTGGCACCCATATCAATGTGCCGCAGTGGATCGATTGAAGTGCTGAAACATTACGAGACGGCGCGCCATATACATGGAATAATCAATGGTAGGTATATGATCTAGGGTCAACTTTGTTAGCATTACGGCCTGATAAAAAAGAGGGAGAATGGGAAAATTAAGGAATACAGCGGTGCTACCGTATCACTCTATTTCACATATCGCTCTCTCTATTGCTACACTCAATTTTATCATCGGTCGACTCAGTAATCAATGGTTTGGATTTTAAAAAAAAAAACTCTTTCAGAGAAAAGACTTACAAAATTCGGATCGTTTAAAATACTTTTAGACAATAAGATTGAGAGCGGTAAAACAGAACGGTGAGGTAGATCGACATTCTGAAAGGAATAAATCCCGTTACAAAGACCAACTGACGCGTATGAGTTGATTTTTAATTTGTTATATATCATAAACTCGATTGATTTCGATTTTGTTTGATTGGGAGTTTAGTTTAGTTTGGTTTTGGTAATGAGTGGAAAAAGAAATAGGATAATAATTGAAAAAATGAGTAATGATTAGAAAAATAAATAAAGTAATCATTAGAAAATAAAACTAAAACAAAACAAACTAAGAACCGAACAAAGCCAAGGATCAAGACGACGGTCCCATTGAACCTTCCACTCCCGAGCCAATGCCAAGGATCTTACCCGTTCATCTCGTGAAATCTGCAATTATCTTATGTCTGTTAAAAAGATCATATTCATTGGGCATTTATACTTCAAACTTTATTTATTACGGACCCTCTAATATTATGGACGCACACGGTGTACCACATCCATTTCTGTAACATCATAATTAAAATGAAATCTCAGATGCAACTTGCACGGAACCTCAACTTCATGAATGTCGCACTGCACACAAAAAATAAATAAATAAATAAAATTGGCACTTTACAATTTACTCCTTCTCCCACCACTTTCAATTGGGCGATGGTATTGTGTAGTGGTGTGCACAGCATCATGCTGTGCACCTCCGACCCGTCGGATCGTGCATCCGACAGTTCAGATCTGATCTCGGCAATGAACGACTCTTAATCGTTAGTTACCGAGATGAGATCCGAACCGTTGGATCGTGCATCCGACGGCTCGAAGGTGCACAACACGGTGTTATGCACCTCACTCAGCACCAATCCCACCACTTTCTGGTTGCATTAAATTTAACATGATTGTGAATATTGCATAACAAAGTACCATCTCCTGTCAATTTATTTAATACTCAATCCTTAATGCATACATGCATGTTCTGATATTTTATTGAATATTGCACATTTTTATTTTAAAACGCTTATACGTCCTCTGGAAAAAAAAAATCACGTTAATGGAAAAATCAATGCTTGATGTAACTAATACAGAAATCTTGACATTCTAACGAGATACAAGAGATTCTCCTTGGTTTAGTGGACGGAAAAAAAAAAAATCTAGTTTTGCCAGTTCCATATCAAACCAGATCTTTAATTAATTACCCAATTTGACGATTGATGATCAAATGCATCCTCCCCCTCCCGCCTCCTTCCTCTGTCTGCTTGTCCGGCATTACTTGAGCCAATCTGGTGAAGATTTGAAGATAGAATGACTTGGTTTTGCTCATCCGACTAATGAGCCGACAGATCCGATGCAACGACTTCTGGCGACAGCGTCCTCGACCGATTTTTTTAAATTAATTTTTATGTATCTTTTCGGTTTCGTTTATTTTGGGTTTTGTTGGTTTGGTTCTCTCCCTTTAATTTCACTCTTATTCTGGTGTTCCTTTGGTTATCTTTGCCGCAGCTAAGGATTTGAGTTGCTCTCTCTGTTTGAAGGTCGGTCATGGCCGATTAGCTGGCAAAGTCTGGTTGCGAGGCTCTAGTGAGTGATCTTAGGGAGTTAGGCCTCTTGTTTAGTTACTTACTCCCCTTTGGGACGATATCCAACTTCGATGTATTCGGTTGTTTTCTGATATAATACAACTCCAACCATTTTTGGGAAAAAAAAAAGCTTTAATCAAAGGATGTAACCAATCCCAGAAGTCATCATCTATCCAATTGATGATGGTCTTGATCAAATTGTTCGTTTGTCTGTCATGCATCAAATAAACTCGAGAGCAGTTAAACGACGAAAAGGGACTTTATATACCATAATCCTTTCTTCTTTATTTAAAAATGCAAGTGATCAATCATAGTGAAAGTGAGAGAATGGATTTGATCATTTCTAAAAATGAGCTTGAAATTTTTGGATGGGGATTCTATTGATCTTCTATTAGCATCACCATAATAAGTTCTTTCTGTTTAATCTATTTGCCGAGAACTTTTATATGTTGATGGAGATGGGCTTTTAATCTATTCGATCTTGCGTGTTCGAATCTCACGGAGTCCAAACGTTTCAAATCTTGAGACCATTGGAGGGTTTGTCCAGTTATTAACTTCGGAACCTCTAAATTAGTCGAGATACACACAAACTGGCCCGGCCAATCTTCAATTACAGAAGCTTTTTGTAATACTCAAATTTTTAGCACTTTTTAACCCCAATCAGTTGTATAAGATACAAGTAGTGCGAAAAGTTATATCAAAATGAGCGTTCAAATAGGAAGAAAAAAAAAATTACTAATTGAACCTCCAGCTGGTGGACACCGGTCTCACTGGCCTGGATACTGAATTATTGATATAACTTAATTTCAAAAGGAAAGACTAGGGGTGTGCACGGGTTGGACGAGGCGGGTTTGACCCTGAACCCGATCCGACATGTTGGGTAGCAGTTTTTTGAGACCCGCAAATCAAACCGAGTAGGGGTAGGAACCGTCCACGAAATCGATTTGTCGGGTCGGGTCGGACCCAACCAAAAATCGAATTGATCTTTATGAATTGGTCGGGTCGGGTAAGAAACACAACACCTCGAACCGAAATCTGATTTTTAACAGAAATGGAACCCGTACCTATCCAAACCACATGTTCGGCCCCGCCTGAAACCCTTCGAGTCGGGTCGGGCGAACGGGTTTTTTGCACATGCCTAGAAGAGACTATTTTACACTTTGTATTTCATACTTAATATAAATGATCTCTTCTATGAGGTAAAAATAAATAAAAACGTGCGAAGAATAAAAAGAAAATTCGCAAATTAACCGACAAAATAATTAACTAGGATGGTCCTGATAGACGTAAATTGATGGACATGAGAGGCATGCGCAGTACTCTTCGTACCTTAAATTTGAGAAATTTTTCAGTACCAGATAGCTAGGTACCATATCACCCGACTGACGTGGTGCCCGAACGGGCACATTCGAACCGTTCAAAAATGTATTGGATAGTTCATATTGAAACACTCTCTCTCTTCTCACCCTCACACTCTCTCTCCTCTTTCTCTCTCTAAATTCGAGCCATCCAAAATCGAAATTGACAATCCAAATACACCGAGTGAACATACGTGATACCTACTCAATATTGAAAAATTTCTCCTTAAATTTAGATCAACAAATATGTGGTAGCTTTTCATTGTCCATATTAAATTTGATAGCATTTATAGGTAAGTCTATATAGTATGTACTTATCTGTACCCCTTAATCAATTCAATTGGAAAAGAGACTCACCCATAAGTCTTTAATTCCCTTGAATTTCAAGAATAATTCTATGAGTACCGATCAAGCATACACAAAAGAAGTGCACAGATCGGGGGCACTTCCGAGCTTTACACAAAATGATCTGAGTCGTTAATTCATCAATTGTAAAATAGTAATTTTTTTTGTGGCCCGTTCAGGATGTAGGGATCTTAAATTATAAATGAAAATTTGAAACATTAGATTAGATTAAGCACTTACACTTATCCGATTGATCAAATTTTCCACTTGGACATTTGAAACATTATTTTAAGATTAATGAATGACTCGGATAAATTGTGTAAAACCCAAAAGTGGGCAGGGCCTCACGCGCCGATCTGTGCATTATCAGGGCATCCGTTGGTAGTCATAGATGGGTTGAAATTTCAATTACCAAAACGTCAAAATTCCGGATGAATTTGAAAAATAAGCAAAACCAAATTAAGCACAAAAAAAGACACTCTAGTTAACGATTAACTATTTATAATTAGTAGTAGTATTACAAAATAGGAAAATTAATTAACTAATGCAGGTTTTTATGTGAAATAATTTACCTATAAATTATGGAGGCTCAAAGATATATATAGGTAGGCATATTTAATGAGAGTAATGACCAGGTGATCTAATTTTGTTTCCCCCGCCTCTCTATGACATAAAAGCATGAGATTTCTTGTTATACCAATTTTAAGGTTCCGTCCAGTGGTTGGGAATGTTCGGTTTAAAATGCACTCTCAGAAAAAATTGAAATAAAGAAAAGAAAAATTACTCTCGTGAGTTTGTTCTGTTGACAGATATTTTTGCGTCAACATTAAAATTCTTTTTTTTTAATGCAGGAATTTGTGGAGGAAAGTGTATACCAATTATGAGAAATAAGATTGTGTGTACGTCTTGCAATTTTCTTGGTAATCGAGCACTAATAATTTATAGGAAATTTTGTTGTGTTTGGTTTGTGTTTTGAAAAATAGTAAGGGTAATAAGTGGAGAGAGATAGATAAAGAAATGTTAGAAGTATGGAGAATCTATGGAGAATTTTTTGAAAAATTCTTTTCAAAATGCAAAGAGAACAAGGCACTGATTATTCACAATTTTCATCATTTACATCAAAATGGTGCCGGGAAATTCAAGCAATTGTTTCCCGCTTTAAAATAGGTAATTATTCACGGGCTTTAGGATACCGCAACTTGGAATTTCAATAATCTTTACTATAACACACATATTCACGCGGGATTCATATATTTAGTTTTGAACGTCATGCATATATGCATGATTGTGTATTATCAGAGGGGACTGAGACACCACGCAGCACATCGACATTGAACACCAATGATTAAGGTGTACACTATGGAGGACTTTAAAGACTTTCTTGATGGTATCTGAAAGGTAAAACTCTAGTATGTTCTTTAATTAGGTGTGGTTCCATTCAACTTTCGGTTGGATGCTCGTGTATATTCTCCTTTCTTTTTCTTGAACGAGTACGCGTTTTGTGCTTATGGAATTTTCTTTCTCGATGTACTCCTATCGAGTTTTATGAAATTTCGTTTGCCAAGGAAAAAAAAATACAATAATGATTTGTGTCCGTTGAATCTATGCTACAGTACATGTAGCTTTTGTCGTGTTACGGTGGGTGGCCTCCTCAGCCCATATAACACACCAAAATTGAAGAAGCTTCAAGGTGGGGACCACCACAGTCCACATAGAACAATTTAGATCACACACAGCCACGGCTTCTTCATTTCCCATCATACCCTTCCACACATGTGGACCCACAATGTTAGGGATAGGGTTTAACGTCCAGTCCGGTCTAGTTTCAACTGTGCCCTGTTCAAACTAGACTGGACCTTAAACCACAATGATCGAAACCATTTATTTCGTTGAGATCATCCAGAAATTCTTTTGTGCATGAACTCGTTTTGATCAGATATTGATGCATACTTGGTAAAAGCACATTTATCTTGGAGCAAAGGGGTCTAGCCAATGGGACAATGCGCATTTTTCAAGACAAATGTGGTTCGATTAGGTACCAATCGGTATCCGATCTGTGTATTTTTATGTGCAGTCAAAGCTCTCGATGAGTTGAACAAAAAGAACGATTTGAATCATGGTACCAGGCCCACAAAATAAAAAAACTGGAACGGACTAAATTCTAGACACAACCAAACTAGAGAGCTTTCTCTCTTTAGAAATAAAGAGAAAACTCTCTTCCCTTTTTTTCATTGTCTCCCTACCGCCATCCCCTCCTCACTCCCCTCCTCAGGCGGCTCCCCCATCTCTTACCTCTCCATATTCTTCCTTCCTCCTCATCCTCTCCTTCCTCTATAGTTGTGAGATAGTTAAGGCTCTATCTTTTAGGAGAGTAGATCTCCCACTCTCCTCATTATATTTGGACTCAAGGATCCAGATCTGGAGTTCTAGATCTGGGTGCTGACTCTTGAATCGATCTGAGAGACGGTGTTTTTGGGCTCTCCAGCTGCGACGATGAAGGTGTCAAGATGCAGACCCTGTGCAGATCCAGTGGCGGGACTAGATCTAGTGACGATCCTCCACCCACCTCCACGAGCGCAGTGTTGGGTCCAACATCGAAGCTAAACGTCTTTTCTTTTCATTTTTTTGTTCTTGTTGTTTTTGTTCTTGTGTTTTTGTTCTTGTTTTATTATATTTGTTGTTTTTCGGCCTACGAACCGTGCAATTTGTATCTGATTTATATCAATATAACTTGCATTTTCTTTACCGGTCAAAAAAAATTAGATTGAACCTTAACCCTATGAATAGTGAAAGCACTGTAGAATTTCCACGCTTATAATAAATCTTAATACCTTCCCAAGGAATGAATGATCTTCTGCTTGTACACAGCATCTTCTTGTGGTCCTAATTTCCCATGAAAATGGGACCCAGCCTGATCAGACTCTACAAGAAAATACACCAACCGCAATCAAATTGCCGACGCAATGTATTTTACTTTTGCAAATAAAAAAAGTAGGATGTGTCAAACTTTTTGGCAACAAAAATAAATGTATCGGCAAATGTTGTCGGTAAAAGTAAGATTGGCGGGAAATATTTGCCAATTAACGAAACTTTTTTTAGCGATGAATTGTGCATTGGCAAAAGTTGAATATTTCGGCGACAACTTTTTTGCATCGGCAATAGTCTTGCGGGGAACCTTTGGCGACACAATGTGCATCGGCAAAAGTCAAATCTTTCAGTGATGAAATCTTTGTGTCGGCAATAGTTCATATTCACATATAACATATATGTATGTATAGCCCAACTTATGCATGCAAAAACTCATTGTCGCATAAAACTTGATAAAATAAAACACACCATCCAAAACACCAATGGAAATAGGAATGATACACAACTACGAAAATATGTGACTTGAGGAGACATGTATTAAAAGAGCACACGAAAACATGTCATATTCACAAAAGGCGCCATTCCAATGTAAGCACATGTTTCATGATTCAAAATCATATAATGATGTGTCATGTCTTGTAATAAAATTTTCTTACTATATAGATTTCTCATGTTTTTTTCAAGTCATGCTCCAAAATATGACTTGTAATACTACATGAAGAGGAATTGGAAGCAGCCCATCAAAAAAGAAAAAAAGGAATAGGAAGCAAGAAGAACGATACACCATATTCCAAATGCACTTGCCACACCTTGCACCAACCAACCAAGTCACTCAAATTAAAGATCATACCCAATTTTTCTCTTTTATATTCCAACAGGCCGGCTGCCTTTTCTTTTTTCCTTGTCTTTTGTGGTAGATCTTTGTCTTTATTGAGCCATTTCTCCTTGCCTTAGATTTTCCTTTTAATAATTGCAAAATTATTCTCGTAGATGTAACCTCAATGCAAATTCAATACAATTAGCAAAAGGAGAAATAGCAGCAAATTTGCACAACTTTAAATCAAACTCTCTAGTTTTCCATTGCCTCTACACATTGGAGATAGAAAATAGATGATCAGCTTACAAAATCTTAACTCAATTAGTATCAAGGCATCTATGTAGCCCTGATATGGACACAAACACCAATATGGGGCACGGTAATTCTAAAAAAGTGAAGTCACGAACACACCATTACTTAAAATAATTGTTTTTAGTTATACAAATCTTTAACCACAAAATATTTAGGTTAGAACGTCTATTGAATGCAATATTGACTCATGTTGCAAGCTTATACAACACATATGTTTTTGCTTTTGGACCAGTACTTTTATAGTTTCAACCTTGAAAAGCTTTTAAAATGATCTGTTAAAATTACCCTGTCATGTCTCTGTGCTTGTCCTCTACATGACCCACAATAAAGAAGATTTACGTATATCCGGAGTGTCCGATGCAAATATAAAGATCTCTAAGAGTGTCGGTGCCTCATAAGAAGGCAAAAAAGCAAAAGAAAATAGCGAGGAAGTTCACATGATAGTTTTTTTATCTCAAGTTCTCGTCACTTGGTCAACCTTATAACCCAAACTTCTTGTTCTCAGGAAATTACATATACTGTAAGAAACAAAAGTCCACAACTATAAGAGTGGTCGTATAAGAAAGAAATTAAAGTAGCATCACGGAAAATTTATATACACATTAAAATGTATTCAAGAAAAAAATCGTGACATGCTTGAGTACTGAAAAAAAATCCTTCGAACTGAAAAAAATCGTTCAAGAAATCGAACTTACCTCACTATTGGTAAGTTGACTAAAGGACTACATTAAAACAAAATTGAAAGTGCAAGATTCAAATGGATGGAAATGAAATTACAGAGAACATGGACCTTCTAAAGAACGCTTCCAAAGCTTTCGTAATTGTGGTAACAATCTTTCCCACCAATCGCCCAAGATCTCAATTTCAATCTTAGTTCAAAATTGCACGTTTCCTTTAGTTTCATAGATTTGGTAAATGTGGTAGTATTATTTCCCGAAATTACAGGGAACCAATCACCAAAAATCTCACATTACCCTTTCTGAATATACCTCTAATTGTAGGGTCAAAAATACATGAACAAAATTTAAAAGACACGGATCGGTTCGGTTTGGACCTGTTTCACAGTCCTCGGTTTTTCTTGGACAGCCCAACAAATTTTGGAGATAATTTTTGCTGATTATAGATTACCATAATGTGTATTCAATTTTGGCTTGATTATAGAGTACCATAGTTAGCCACTAATTTCGGCTGAAAAGGAATGATTGAGCCGGCATAATTTTCCACTAATTTCAGCTGAAAATGCATGATTGACCGGCATAAGATCAAATTTCCAGAATATTATTAGTCAATAAAAGAAAGAGTTAGGATTAAGAGTAGGATTAGTCAATAAAAGAAAGGCATGATTGATATAATTTCCAAAATATAGCATTAGGATTAGGATAACTTCATTAGTTATAAATTACCATAATTAGTCATTAATTTCCGAAATATTAGGCATGATTGATTCAAAGTCATGTAAAAGGATTCAAAGGCATGTTTTTCCAATCCAACGGTTGAAAAATATGTACCAATCCAACGGTAGAAAATATATACCACCCTCCCATATTATATAGATACGGTATAGAAGTTTTGTATAATTATAAGTAAATTTTATATTATGTGCACATATGGGGGTTTGAATGGACACACGAAAATACACCATTAGTCACTCATTTCAATAGCTAAGATAGTGTTTTTATGTGTATTTTTTTTGTATATTACATAGAGTATATCTGTTTATATAGTGTACATACATATAATATACATGTGATATACTCTCCTGTCCCACAAAATTTGTTTGTAGGCATGTGTAATTCGCTATACATAGTGTAATTTGTAAAAAGAAAGATAGAATTTTGTTAAAAAATGCATTCTTTTAAGTTATAGGTTTGTAGATCGGTTAAATTTTGTGAAATGGTATTTGCAATATATATACTGTATAATATATAGTCTGGTGCAAGTTCACACCATCTTACGGTATGCACCTATCATTTTTGATCAAATCTTTGATAATCTGAACCGTTCAATATGTTTAAAATGTGATTTTAAGAGTGTACTCCATAGAAATCAACAAAAAAAATGACCGAGTAGGGCTTGATTTGAGCAATTTTTCATAAATGCTGACAGAAACTATTTTATGAAAAACTGCATAGATCAAGCCATTCTCGATATTTTTTGAGTTAATTTCTCGCAAATACCCTAAAAATCACGTTTTAAACACATTGAACGATTCGGATCATCAAAATTCGATTAGAAAATGAAAAGTGCGGACCATAAGGGGTGTGGATAGGAACCGAACTGTATATATCTATGTTATATATGTATGTAGTATATATATGTAGGGCGTACATACATTGTAAAAATGTATATGCAAATATATATTGGTTATGTATAATTTTTTTTGGGATCAGATATAGGTTATATATTAGATCTTGAAATATTATCCATAAAGAGTAAGTTGGTCTAGTCGGTAGATGCATAGTGTGGAATCCTGAGCACAACTGGAATAGCAGTTTTGGGATTTTTCGCATTCCTGAAACTATACTTTTGCCGACGAATGAAAATTCACGTTGGTGAAACCCTTTCCCGACATATCAACGCTGACAGCTTGCCGACGCAAATTTTTCAGTTGGCGAAAACCTTTGCCAACCCATATACACTTTTGCCAATTTACTTCGTTGTGTCGCCAAATCCGCATTTTCTTGTAGTGTGATGTGGGTGATTTTTATTTTTATTTTTATCATTATGTGGTGATTTAAATCATTTATTTTGCATTCTCAATGTGTAAGTACAGATCAAATATCGGTAAATACAAGATCGAGCATATGGAAACACATCATTATAAGAACAAGTTTTGAAAAATACATTTAAGCATGCATGCATGAAATTTGTTGAACTTGACCAATTGAGAAGATATCAAGTGAACTTCAGCCATGAATCATGCTCTAGTACATGGCTCGATTTTCTAAGAGAAATGATATTAGTACTCCAAAAATTGACGTAGACACTCCAAAAAATAAAGGAAAGTGGCTTTGAAGTTACACTGATTTTGAAGTGCCTACATCAATTTTTAGAGTGCCAATATCATTTCCCTTTTCTAATACGTTACGAGTCTCAAGCAATATGTTGTTCAAACTTCGAAGTTAGTTTGAAAACTTAACAGACTCTGGAAACGGGTTTGTTTGTTAGTTTATCTCTATTTGATACAAACCATATTCTCGAATAATTTGAGTCGTTTAACAACACATGAGCATAAATAAATAGCAGTATTAATCTAGA
>BPLS01011422.1:0-13670 GCA_019656275.1 Rhododendron kiyosumense | reverse complement strand
AGGATGAAGACACCTCTCAAGGGTCTCCAACTCAAACAGATTTTGAATAACCCACTGATCCAACTTTACTAGTTTTAAATAAACCTTTTGAACTAAATTTTGATAAATTATATTCCGAATTTAAGTCAAAAGAAAATGAACAAAAAAGAAAAAATTATTTTGCTAAATATTCATCTAGTAAACAAGATAAAATCTTAGCCCGTTGGGAATCATTTATGGAAGAATCCAAAACTGAAATTTATTTTTTCGATTACTTAGAAAAATATTACAAAAAAGTCAACACTCTAACAAAAATAAAATGGACAAAATCAGACAATACTGTTACAACTGCTAGTCACCCTCCTTTAGATTCAATAATTATTAATTACAAAGGATCTACTATACCAGCTTCTCCATTCAAATTACCAACTGATAGAACTGAATGTAAGCAAATAGCTGAACAAATTAATTACACTAATCAATGTCTCACAACAATTAGTAAACAATTGGATAAAATAGAAATTAAAATTGATGAAGGATCCTCTTGTAGCATCCCCTCATCCAGTAAAAATATTGAAAAACCTCTCATCCACCTCCCTGAGAAGAGAGAACAAATTAGTCTAAACCAAAATCAAAATATTCAAAAAATTGAAAATTTGCTTACAAAAATAGCAATTAAGTTAGAACCCCAGTCATCTCAACTTGCTACAATTACACAAAACCACGACTCCCATACCTCTAGTCAAACCTCTTCTGATGAAGAAATCACAAACCTACAAAAACAATTCTCTGGTCAAGAAATAAATCGCCTGTACAACCCCCCAGCAAACCCTACTAGCTTTACCAAAAATTGGTACTCTAGGCCAACCCCTCCTGATTTACAATATGAAGAAAATAATTTAATTAACCAATTTTCTGTTTCTTCTAATAAATTATATGAATGGAATATAGATGGTTTAAGTGAACACCAAATATTAGAAAAATTAAACCACATGTCAATGGCTGCTAATAGTTACCTTAGTAATACTGAACTTAGTCAACCACAAATAGTTGATTTGTTAACCTCCGGTTTTACAGGAATGTTAAAATCATGGTGGGACAAATATCTCACCAGTGAGTCAAGAGAAGAAGTAAAACATGCTGTTCAACTTGATGAAAATGGTCTCCCAATTTTTGATAATGAAATTGGAATGGGAGTACCCGACGGAGTTAATACCCTAATTTATACCATAATTAAACATTTCATTGGTCAACCTAGTAACATTACTTCTAGAATACATGATCAACTTACTAATCTACGTTGTCCAACATTAAGTGATTTTAGATGGTACAAAGATGTTTTTACATCTAGAGTCATGCTCCGAGATGATTGTACAAAATCATTTTGGAAAGAAAAATTTATTAATGGACTCCCTAATTTATTTGCTCATAAAATTAGAGATGTTCTTAGTCAACCAACAGGAGTTATTGAGTATGAAAAGTTAACATACGGTGACATTATTAGTACCATTCAAAAAGAAGGTCTAAGAATGTGCATTGATATGAAAATTAGTAAACAAGCCCAAAAGGACAAAAATAAAGCCAAATATGAATTGGGTAACTTCTGTGAACAATATGGTCTACCCCCTGTAGCACCATCACGAAGGAAGACCAAATCTTATACTAAACCAACTACCAGTCATAAAAGTCACAAATATTATAGGCGTAATAAAACCTCAACACCATCCAAAGATAAATATTATGAAAAACCCAAAACACAAAAATATAAGAACAAAAAACCAAATGACAAGTCAAATGATAAGAATAACGTTACATGCTACAATTGTGGCAAAAAAGGTCATTATAAAACTGAATGTAAAGTCAACGCAAAAATTAATCAACTCAATATATCCGACACTGATAAACAGCAGATTTTGGAAATTTTTAGGGCACAAAATCTGAGTAACACTAGTGATGAAAATGACAGTATTAAATCTTCCGAGTACCATTCTCTAAGTAATAGTCCCAGTGACGACCAAATTGAGATAGGATGTACTGCTAACTGCTGTAAAACAATAAATGTACTAACCAAAGAATTACCTGAAGAAGAATTACTTATTGACTTAATAAGTAAATTAGATGATTCTGAGTTAAAACAACAATATATTAAAAAACTCAAACAACTCTTAATCCAACAAAGTAAAAAACCCCAATATAATAAGCCAATTATTAACCTCAACAGACTATTGAACGATTCAGTAAAATTCAAAAAGAAGTAACCCTGCAAGGTCTCCAAGAAGAAATAAATTTGATTAAAAAAGAAATTGAAATAATTAAAAATCAACTTCCAAGAAAAAGATTCGTCCGGTTTAAGGATGACCAATTATCTTCTGAATCTTCTTCCAATGAAGAAGACCCCATTAATCAAGCTCAACATCCTAGTCAAGAACAATCTTTTGATCACCCAATTAATGATCCAGTAAATTATAGATTAAATTTACTAAATAAAATAAAATTACAAAAATAGCATACACCAGTCAAATTAATTATAGGAGATTACAGGATTGAGATTACTGCTCTTATAGAAACAGGAGCCGATTTAAATTGCATTCAAGAAGGAATAATACCAAAAAGGTATTATCAAGAAACAACTGAACGGTTGAGTTCTGCAAACGGTAGTAAAATGCAAATCAAATATAAATTACCTGAAGTCAATATTTGCCAAAATAAAATTTGTTTCAAAACCTCTTTTGTTTTAGTCAAAAATTTAACTGATAAAGTAATTTTAGGAATACCCTTTATTTACCTACTCTATCCGTTCACAGTCACTAGTAATAATATTATTACCACTTCCCTTGATCAACAAGTCAATTTTGAATTTTCATCAATACCAAACGACGATGACTTATGTCAACTTCAAAATTACTCTATTTACCCTACTAATGGTTTATTTGATTGTTTTACAGATGGCTCAAAGTCAACAGAAAACAATTCCTTTTGGGAAAATCCTACTACCAGTATTTCCTGAAGGAGCCAGCACTAAATTTAGGAAGCTCAAAAACGTAGGCAGCATGAATGAGACCCAACAATGCCTTCTGGATAATCTCTGGAATGCACGTGGGGATCAACGTAAATTCTTAGACAGCTTAAATTCTTTAAGTATTTATTTTAGTCAGCAAAATCAACAGACTAGTGGAGTTGTTTTCCCTAGTTCTTCAGGTGGTGTTTTGATAAACCCACCTCTAGTCAGTAATAATTATACTAACCCTTCACATTGTCAAAGATGTGAAGTCATAAATTGCCAATTCCTGGATTTGAATTACAGGTACCACCAGTCACTGATTGAACTTGCTGAACTCCGAGACAAGAAGACCTCCTTTACCCCACTGGTAAAGGCAGAGGAAAAACAATCATCCCCACTGGATGATGGTGAAAGCGTGTGTGTGTTGGAACCATTCCAAAAAATGGCATCCAAAGCCCTGGCTTTACCACAGTCATCATCCCTCATACCCACATCTTTACCTACTGAAATAGTAAACCATATTCAGCATTTAGCCAGGCAAGATGCCCATCATTTTCAAGAATTCCTATTTGAAACCCTTACTAAACTAGCCAGTCAACCAACCCCAGGATTATCAATCACTTGGGAAACCCACTATACTGAAAATCCAGTCACCTGCCCAAAAACCTCCCCATTATGCCAAGACGTTCCATTAGAAAGATACAGTTGCCCTTGTAATTTGGTATTTAGTGTCCCTAAAGCCTGTATCAATATGCAGTACTTTCAGGACATTGTTTTGCCATACAAAGACCAAGTCATCCAAGTCAGCCCAATGACCCTCTTAGATTATGGATTTCTTAGACAAATAATTTTTACTAGTCCAAACCAAACTGACCGAGTCACCCGCAAGTTAGCTGTTTGTGTCCAAAACCTCTTTGCTAAATATGGAGCATTAATATGCCAAGTCTTAATTACTAGTAAAATGCCGGAATGGACAAACACAGGGAATGTGATACTGGCCCAGCATGTCATGTATCTCTCTGCAAATTGGCCATTCAGCAGACTGCATGCACCAATTCAACTCATTGAAGATGAATGCCCCTGGCCGTGTTCCAACCCACCCAGAGCACAAATCAGGCATCACAGGGCCAAGTCAATTGCTTAACTCCTTGAAGTTGATAATCAATTCATTGATGGATTACAAGTCAATTTCAATGCATCCATCAATGGCCTGAATTATTTAGTGTGTGAAGACCCTATTCAAAAAATCAGGGCCACAGAACCTCTTCAAGAAGTCCCATTCATTTTTTACACCAAATTCCAAAAACTAGTCAAGGAATATCAGAGTCAGCAAAGTCGCCTATTTGAAGACAGTCACGCGGAAGAATCAACCTCACAAGTCAACAGTGATGATGATGATGGACGGGATTTTTGGGAGAATCTCACATGTGAAGAACTGCAGAATATGGACAACATGATGGATTGGTAATCATTTCTACTTTGGGTCCCACCAACACCGAAAGTAGAAACAGTAACCTACTTTATGTACTGTATTCACGTGAATTTACTGTTTAATGTTTGTAATTTCTCTGATCCTTATTCTATAAAAGGATCCGAGAAGCCAGTTAGGAAAAGGAACGGAATAGAACACAACTCCCCAGTAGAGAGTAGTGAGAGAGTAAACGAGAGGAGAGAAAAAGAGAGAGGTTTTAGAGAGAGAAATTCTCCTACCACTTCCCCTGTTCCTCTTCCTCTGTAGTAAACCCAGTCACTGCCATGTACTATTTCTGATTCAGCAATTGAATTCAGATTTTTAGTAAGTAATTTATTCAATTTTGTTGTTCGAATTACTAGTAAAGCTACTCTATAAATTTATAGAGCTATTATATACTTGAATTATTCATTGTTCAGATTCAAATTTACTATTCATTGTTCATTTACAGATTCAAATTTACTATTCATTACTATTCATCACTATTCACGGGTTACTATTCACCCGTCACTATTCATCCACGAAGTTACTATTCACTTTACTGTTCATTACTATTCACGTCACTATTCACATCACTATTCATCATAGGTTTATAGGTTTTGTTTGAAAACTTTTGCATGATTTTTCTGTAAACGTTAGGATATATAGGTATAGGTTTTGCTTTTATAGGTTTTGCTTTTTATGGTTTTGCTTTTTGATTCCCCAGTAAACGAATTATTTCCAATCCCCCCTGTCTCTTTCACTCTGATAATCACATGTTCTTCCCCCTTGTCCGTGCTTCCGCCCCTCATGGTCATAATGTTGATGTTCTTATATAACGTTTTTGATATGTCTTAACGTTATACAACATTGTAGGGCTTCCAGCCAGATGTATGAAACTTTTGCATGATTAACTGGATCAATTCTTATACTACGTGGTTTTACTTATATAACGTTATAGGACATTATGTACTCCCCTTTTCAAATACTCTGTATATCATGTTGTTGTTCTTATATAACGTTGTCGCACTGATATTTCGTTATTGATATTTCTTAACGTTATATAACATTGTATTTTATACTATGTGGAGTTACCAGTTACATACTTTGTATATAATGTTGTTGTTATTATATAACGTTGTTGCACTGATATTTCGTTATTGATATTTCTTAACGTTATATAACATTGTATTTTCTACTTTGTGGAGTTACCAGTTACATATGACATTCGTGCACTCTATGGCCATATATGTTTGAAACTTTCTTATCTTTTTGATATATAACTTTTTTTTTTCTTTGGTTGTGTGCAGTTGTCATGGATTCAACAATCATGTTTATTTGCAAATATGGGTTGCAGATTTTTCCGTTGAGGTTGTCGGGTGGTGGTAGGCTGAAGGATGTCTTAAGCAGCATTTGTAATAGGTGGAAGAATCTGTCGGTAGGGAGGTTTTCTGTTTCATATGCTTATGAGGATGGTTATTGTCCTCTTTTGAATGAATCTGATTTTGAGAATATGCTTTTCTTGTTTAGTAATTGTGATCGCATAAATGCAAATGTTGATGAGAATGAAAATAGTAGTAGGTTAATTGTTGGTAGTACTATTGATGAAGTGGGTGAAGTTGATGAAGTTGTTGATGATGAGGTAGAATATGTGGATAGAATGGACCCTGCGGAAAAGTATAGTAAACATGTAGAGACTAGGTATTTGACAGAACCTTGGGCTTATTTGATAGAGGGTGTTGGACAAGAATTTCCCAAAGGTGTGAAGGAGTTCAGGGCTGTGTTGGCTAAATATGCGATTGAGAATGGCTTTATGTACCGTCTCGTGAAGAATGATTTATATAGGGTTTCGGCTGTTTGTGTTATTGCAGGGTGTGAATGGCACGTGCATGCTATTGTAAATAGAACGAATGGAGTATTTCATATTAAAAAGTATCATAATGAGCATAATTGTGGGTCAACGTACAGAACCAATAAGCATAAGCGCGTGTCATCCCGTCTTGTTGCGGATGAAATAGCTAGGATTGTCGAGAAAAAACCCAAGACTTCTCCAATCGACATGCAGGATTGGTTTCTGGACAAGTATGGTCTTGATTTGTGCTATCATAGTGCTTGGTTGGGTGTTGAGAAGGCCAGGGGGGAATTGTATGGAGATTATGAAGGTTCATTTGATAGGCTGCGGTGGTACGTTGAAGCTGCAAGGGCTACGAATCCGGGGAGCGTATTGAGGCTTGAATCTGATCCTGTAACCAAGGAATTTTCACGGTTGTTTGTGTCGTTTGATGCTTATATCAAGGGGTTTAATTTCTGTCGGCCTTTTCTGTGTCTGGATGCCACCCATTTGAAAGGTAGATTCAAAGGAGCGCTCCTTGCCGCAACAGGGAAAGATGCAAATCAATGTATGTTTGTGTTGGTTGTTAATATTTTGACCTTATACATTAAATGTTATTTGTACACTTTAGAATTTATAACATTGTATGTTCTATTATGTGGAGCTGCACTTGACATAATTTCGTATATAACGTAATATGTTATCAATCATGTGCAGGTTTATTCGCTGTAGCTTTTGCAATTTGTGATGCTGAAAATGATGTTAATTGGACTTGGTTTCTTGGTCTTTTGAGGAGTACATTGTCCACTCGTCCTATTACCTTTATAACTGATCGTAACCCAGGTCTTGTCAACAACATTCCTGTTATGTTCCCCGGTTGTCATCATGCATACTGTCTTTATCACCTACAGTTTAACTTGAAGGACCACTTTCCTGGTCGTTTTAGGAAAGGTTTTCGGAACAGGCTTGTAGAATTGTTCAACAAATGTGCATATGCTTCATCGGTGTCGGTTTACAAGGCTGCGGAGGAAGAATTTTACCAATTTGGTGGAGATAAAGCTAGGACCTTTATTGCAAGTGTCCCTAAAGAGCCTTGGAGTAACGCGTATTTCGAAGGTCAACGGTATGGCGAGATGAGCTCTAGTGCTGTGGAGTCGTTTAACAATTGGATTCTTAAAGCTCGTGAAATGCCTGTATTTTATTTAGTTGATGAGCTTCGTCGCAAAATTATGAAGCAAATGGCTGCTAGGAGAGTAAAGTCGATGAAATGGAATTCAGTGATTTGTCCGAATATGGATAAGAAGTTAGCTCGCTTTATCCATAAAGGAAGGTCGTGGAGGATCATTATGTCGAAGGGTGGTTTGTATGAGGTGCGCTGTCTTCCCCCGAAGGTAGTATATGTTGAGGAAAGGACGTGCTCTTGTGGGCAATGGCAGTCTACCGGTTTCATATGTAGGCATGCTGCAACGGTTATTATAAAAGCTTGTGGAGGGGAAGGAACTTTGGTGGACCACATGGATCCGTTATACCTTGTTGATGCGTATCGGCGTGCATATGAAGAACCCATATATCCAGTTGTAGAGAGTGACATTCCTGATTTTACTAAGGAAGGTGACCAGGTTATAAACCCTCCACGAAATAGGCGGCCAGCAAGTAGGCCCAAAGTTAAACGCATTCGTTCAAAGGGTGAAGAGTCATATACTAGGCAAAATAAATGTGGAAGGTGCCACAAGGCTTCAAAGCACAACCGAAGAACATGTAAAGAGCCAAGCGACATATGAGGCAAAGAGTTAAATATCGGAATAAAGGAGAGAGAGTAGGATGAAGAATATAATAAAGTTTGGGTTTTCTTTTTTCTTTTGTTTTCCTTACTCATGCTTAAATATTGAAATTATTTCTTTTGGATTATGGATTATGGATATATAAAGAGTTTAATGTTCTGTAGACATGAGTTTTGCTCAGTTTGAGTTATTAAGGTTATATGACATTATATATTCTCCTGTTCAGGTACACTGTATATAATGTTGATGTTATTGTACATATATAACGTTATATTTAACGATATGTACTTGTGCCATACTCCTGTATATGACCATATATGTTATACAAGCCTGTTCCATTCATTGCAAAACTTGTGCACATTAAAATCCAGCAGCCAAAGCAGAAAACTAGTAGCAGAACATCTGTTGTTGTGATAAACAGGAGCAGTAGTAGCTGCAACCCTTATCAATTAGATTTTACGTAGAAAAACAACAGCAACAGCTGGACTATATGAACTGGACTAACATAACTACATCAGCATCATTGTTATAGCTGAATACATTTTGTTTTGAATGAACCATATAAGATGGGGTTTTATTTACAAGTCAGTGGTCAAGTCAAACTTCATTAGGAATGAACCATTCAAGAGTTTAGAACCATGTACTCCTCAAAAGAAATCTGTTTAGTACTATGTACTTCTCAAAAGAAATATTTCTGCTATCTTTACAAAAGAAATTAAAACCACATTTGTCCCGAGGACACCTCTCACTGCCTGTTTCATAAACAATCTCATCATCATGTCACTCTCCATCTCACTAACGGTTAGTGCGACCCCTTCCCCATCCGTCTAGCTTCCCATTTCTTGATTGTCCAGCTTCTACCTTCATCGTTCAAAAAACGAGAGACCAAACCAGCTCTAAACTGATTAATTTCAGTCTTCGTCAGTGTTTTTGGGATTGGTTCAAGGTGCGCCAACATTTCCATGAGCATGCAGACGATAATCCCATAATCAACCCTGCATAGTTTCGAGGCAAAGAGATGTGATAAGTTTATTTGGATTTCTTTGCAAACTGCTGCATGTAAGAGTTTTGTGGTGGTTTGAATTTTACGATGTATCTTGTTGTTGTGGAGTATTTGAGGTGAGCAGATTGGAGCATCAAAATTCTGTTCTTGAAAGAGTACTTCTGTACTGTTACTTTGGTTCTGCAGTTCAGCATGCTTGTCTTTCATGAAATTCTCCACGTATTTTTTCTACATTTAAAAATCACAACATTAGTGCAGTTGATATTGTTCGTGAACAAATTGATGAGTGTTTGGGTATATGGAATTAGTAACTGTACCACAACGGTAGCATCTTTCATCATTGGATCTCTGCCATCTCTCTTCTTCAATGAATTGTAATGCATCCACTTCTTTTTCCTAACATCAAAGAACAGCAGGGTCTAATGGTAGGGTGAAAATTTTAGCGGTTTGTCCCCGCTGCCATTCATGGGGAATACCAAGTACTGATAGTATTTGGTCCCATGTTGCTGGACGTTGTGAAACACACGCTGAAGCTTCACGTCAAGCAGATGTGTTCTCATATCACTTTTCTCGTTGTTCAGTATTGTCTGTTGCATTTGAAAAGCTTATAAGGACAGTAGATATATGATCATATATGTAATGACAGATAAAAAATTCAGCAATCTTCTACCAAAACACATATGATATATGATCATATACGTAATACCATATATGTAAGTTACAATCTGATACAGAGCAGTATAATAAACTGAGCAGCATATAACGTTATTGTACTTATATAACGTTATATAGCAGTATAATTAACTAAGCAGTATATAATGTTATTGTACTTATATAACGTTATATAGCATTCCATATGACTGATTATTAGAGTTACGTATGCCATACGAAAATACAACAGAACATCAGGGTGCAAAGCAAAACAGATGTTACATATGCTGTACCCAACAGAACAACAGCAGCATATTCAAACCAGCAAAGTTAATATAAGCATATATACAAATAGAAACATGTCATAATCTAATACAGAACATTATAATTAACATATTGCAGCCGTATAATTAACTATCTTTACTTAAAAACAGTAACCAAGACAGAAAACTAGTAGCATATCAGAGGTTGTTAGGAACAGGAACAAGAGCAGTAATTGCAACCTTTCTTAATTAGATTTTAAGTATCAAAACAGCAGCAACCACAGGAATAACAGAACTGGACTAACATAAATACAGCAGCAGCAGAACTACAGCCTAATATAGTAGACAGATGATTATATATAACATTATATAAGCAGGAATGTATGAAGTAAAGTAGATGTTTCTTACCCAAATTGTACTTGGGAAATATGCAACGTTACGATGGTTAATATCATCTTTATCCATTTGGATTGTTAACATTAGCGCGAGACCGTCAATCATCTGCATTAGTATGCAGATTTAAGTAAAACATAATTGACCAATAGGCAGTTTGATATGTATTTGCAGCCTGATATAAGATAGGATTTTCATACCCAGTTTGACACGTCCCTTCCTTGCAAAAGTTTCATTATATCTTCTAGGGGTACAACTTCTCTCGTCACATCATTGGTCCAGACAGTGCTTCTGTTATCACACATGTGTACCAAAATATTATCAGCAAAACGTACTTGAGATAAGCATAGAGTCAAGAAAATATGTAATCCAAAAAAAAATATCAGGTTATATTAGTGTAATGCAATAAAAATACGTGAGATCTGAGTCAGAATGTGATGCAATATTTCCATATGAGGTTATATTTGCTTACGTGAGATCTGCGTCAGAACAGTCAATAATTTGTTGCAATAGGTTCGCATCTTTATTCGGGAGCAAGTGAATCAACGGTGTTTCACTTGGAATCCACTTTTGTTTCTATTTATTCTTCGCCCCTTTTTTCAGATCAACGTAGACATAATCATCTAACCGTTTCTCCACTCTGCTGGAAGTTTTCTTCACTCCTCTTGTTAGCGACGATGATTTCACTTGTATTTTGGTTTTTCCCCGCTTCCTTTTAGGTGTGTCGCATCCTAGTATACTCGTGTATGCCCCAAGTGTTGTACTGTCCACTTGTGCATCTGTCACCATTATGTGCTCTGGCCCTGCCTCATCCTGGTCCATTTCAAACCCTCCCTCTTGTTCTTCTTCTTCTTCCTCTTCTTCTTCTTCTTCTTCTCTTCTTTCAATTTATGTTTCCCATGTCTCTCTCTCCCGGAATCCACGTTTTTTTCCTTGGTCTCTTTCTCACCCACATTTCCACCTGTCTGCTTTTAAAAACAAAACCACAAATCTTAATTGGAAACTTATTACCTACGTAGGATCATTTAAAACCATGCATATATAACCTAATATAAGTGACTTACCCAGTACAATTGTGTTACATTGTGTGTCACAAAATCATCAATGGTATCTGCAGCAACTTCCAGTTTTTCTTCAACAATGTCTTTATCTATGATCATGCCACCAATCTCTGTTTGTAAAGTAATGTTTTCGTGTTCCAGGTGGTCTTTGTCAAACTGTGCGGAAATGCCTTCGAATCCAAAACTAGGTACTTGATTTTGTGAATGCTTTGTAATCCACCTCCTGAGTTCAGAAATTGTGGAATCTTTATCTTCGTTTTCCTTCTTAAGATCAGAAATTATCTGGTCCTTCTGCACATTCTCTTTGGTCAACTTTCTGATTACACCTTGGAGGGTCACAACTTCATCTTGCTGATCACCCGTCTCCTCATCACTCGACTTGTCAATTGTTGTCTTTGACTTACTGGCCACGACATCATCATCGTGTTTGGTGAATTGGGAAAACCGATACAACTCTTCCTCCTCGTCGTATGGCTCCAACTCCGAGGAGAATACCTTAATAAAAAGACAATAAACAATGATCTTTTTAAATCACATCTAGCACCAAAACTGTTTTATAATTCATCATGATAAACATATAACTATATATAATATTTACCGATTGTGGATCAAGAGAGTCCAAGTTGTTTGTGCGTAGTGCCTTGGTTAGGTCACTAAGTCTCCACTTTATGAACCTTGGTATGATTTGTGGGTCTCCTTGATTAATTATAGACACATGCTCACAAAGCCAATACTGTTTTCAAATGAAGGCACCAATTAGTTTAAAACAAACCAAACATTTGGTAAAACTATAAAACTTAATAAGAGGGAAGTTATTTTTACCATAAGACCCAATACGCATCCTCCAACTTTTGTTGGTTTCGAAGAAGCCCTGTTGTTTAGTTCTTGGATCAACTCTTTGGTGATGAATGTTGCCCAATCGTAGGAGGTGCTATTATCCAAATATTCAATGAACTCCAAGTAACCCCAACTTACTCTCGCTTGTGTATTTGCCAAAAACAATGTCCCTATCAACAAAAGGCATAGGACACGTGCCAAGTCTGTCACATCTTGCAAAGTGGAGCCTTTAACAGCCTCGGTAAAGAATTCCCTTAGTATCGGAATTGTCAATATCCGATGGCCTTTGGGACCTGGGCAAAGTCGATCAGCGAAGTCTGATTTCGGGACCCTTGGAGTTGGATTTAGTACAATCCTTGTATGACCGGATTGTATTCCAAATATGAGTGTTACCTCTTTCGCCGTTATTTTCACAGTCTTGCCACCCAAGTTAAACCTCCCACTTGTCCCCTCATATTGCTTTACCAACTTCAAAACGTCGGTATCACCCTTTCGCACGTAGGCCTCGTCCAAATTTGCTTCGACAATACCCAACAAAAGTTCTGCAAATGGTGTCTTCTTGATCTCTTGAATTTGAAGTGGTGTGAATTGCCCAGTAGGCATACTCCTTATCAGTTTTACAACAGTATTTAAAGTTGACCTGCATAAAATACAAACATTGTTACTGAATATCAAATGCAACCATATATATTTCAAGTTATAACATCATATATGTCCTTTCACTAGCCATTAGATAACATATATGGTTATATTGAAGTTAATATGGAACATATAACATTTGATATAATGTTGCAAATATAATGAGGATGATACAGATTATCATATATATAAGCATATATATGCCAGTTTATTACAGCATATATAACGATTATACAACATTATATCAATATTATAATAACAGCATATCTTATATAACATTATATCAATGTTATTATACAACATCTAACATTTATAAAATGGTGTATTATGATTAAAATGGAATAGACATTAATATATAACCATATATATTACATGTTATGTCAACATATATATCATTGCACGTGTCAATATAACATATATAACATTATATCATAACATGCACGTGGCGTTACCTGTAATGAATGGACCTCCTTTGTTCCAATTTTACTGCTTTTGTTTGGACTTTCTTGCCCTTCACTCTTTTTCTCTTCTGCACTGTTTTTTCCCTCTTAATTTCTTCTTCATCTTCCTCGTCTTCATCCCATTCCTCTTCTTCTTCACTTCCCTTTACCTTTTTTTTCACATTTCTTTTTATTTTCAAACTTCCACTCCGTTGTACTTGATACCTTGTTTTTTTTTTTAAGCCTTTGTCCTCCCTTTCTTTGCTGCTCTTACCCCTTTGCATTTTCTTTAAGGCCTCAGCAGACCGTGTGACTCTCTTTGTTGGGGTGTTTAGATCAAT
>BPLS01011421.1:0-17628 GCA_019656275.1 Rhododendron kiyosumense | reverse complement strand
TATAATTGATTTAAATGTTTTAAATAGAAATAAAAAGGGGGAAATTGATTTGGAATATTAAGATTGGGGTTAATGTGAAAGTGTTGCATTTAGAGGGGTGAAAGTGTGATGTGTATGTTCATATATGTGTGTGGTGTGAGAGGCAGGGAAATAAATTTCCCCATTCTCACTCTCCCGTTCTCTCTCTCTCTCGGCTCTCTCTCTCTCTCTCTCACTCTTACCAAATTTCAACCAAAATCACCCAAAACCCAAAACAATAAAGCCTTCATCCCTTTGTACATTCGCGTATTGCGGCCCGTATTGCACCGGTGTGAGCTCGGTGGAGGTGTAATTCATTTGGTTCCAAGATTTGAGGCTAGGGCTTGGAGAATTTCTTGAATTCGTTCTCCAATCTTTGAGGTAGGGAGTTCTAACTTTCAATATATGTTTATGACTTGTTTCTATTGCCTTGATTCGTGCCTTTGATTTTTGTGGTGGTTGTTGTTGTTGTTGTTGTTGAAAACCCACGTGATTCTGTCAAAAATCTGCTCGAAACCCATTTGTTATCGATAACGTTTACCATCGTTATCGATAACATTACGTTCCAGGACTACCAATGCATTGTTATCCCTACCTTTGCATTGTTATCCCTACCATTCCATAGTTATCCCTAACATTTATCATTGTTATCCCTACCTTTGCAACGTTATCCCTAACATTTATCATTGTTATCCCTACCTTTGCAACGTTATCCCTAACATTTGTCATTGTTATCCCTACCATTGCACTGTTATCCCTAACGTTGTAACGTTATCCCTAACATTTGCCACTGTTATCGATACCCTCGCGTCTGGAACGATTTTGACCCATTTGTTATCGATACCTCCCTTCATGGTATCGATAACGTCGCGTTTTAATTGACCTCAACCTATTGTTATCGATAACATTCTTAAAGGTTATCGATAACACTTTGTGTCTGGGTAATTTTGCTGACTTGCTCCATCTTTTATTGTTTTGGGTTCCATTCACTTCTGAATCACTCCAAGAACTTCCCGAATGATCCCATAACTTGAGTACTCATATCTAAAGCTCACTTGAACGTGATTGTACAAAATTGTTTATGGACCAAAAATGGATTTGAACGGTACGGATTGATTGAAAAAGGATTTTGAAACTTTACGGACACAACGAAAATATATCAGGACATCCCGAAAGGGTAAAGAGCCTGGCAAAGGACATCGGGGTCCTATAAATGGCCCGGCATGAGCTATATGCTCCTATCAGGACATCCCGAAAGGGTAAAGAGCCTGGCAAAGGACATCGGGGTCCTATAAATGGCCCGGCAAGAGCTTCGGCTCATGACACATGTGCGAGATACATTTTGATTCAAGATGCCTCCAAGGTTTATATGTTGAAAAATATGATTGATTTTGGAAATGAAAGATTGAAGTTGGATTACAGTTGTTGCTCCTTTCCGTTGGTCTCAGTTGCTGTTGTTCCTCTTGTTATCGTTCCTACATTTCATGTGCATACATTGTTAGATTAGAGCTTTCTACTGGGCTAGTGTAGCTCAAACCTTACTTTCTTTTCAGGTGCTAACTCTGGACAGTAATTTCATGATGGGAATGCATGGATTGTGGACACGATTTTGAAAGCTAACATTGGAGAGTTATTAAAGCATCTTTGTAATTTATTTTTGAAAGATGTATTTGTAACTCAAATTGTAGATCTCTTGATTAAAGAATATTGTAAGTTTTTAATTTCTTTGATATTCCATACTTTTGACGATTTGTGGCCATTGAGCCTAAGATGTACCTTTGTGAAAATTTGGGCGTTAGTGCGTAATTGATAGAAATGGAAATGTCAACTTTCTTTTGGGGAATTGGGCGTATTAAGTGAGATTTTATTTATGAAAAGTCCTTTATAATTATGTTAAAAATCGAGGGTGTGACAAAAATTATGGCAAAAGTTTCACCAATAAGTGAACCATCCTGACCATAGTAAAACAGATCAAACTTACGGATACACGCAAATCAGTGACTTGGTATGATACTTAAGCAAGGGCATACCAGAACAAGGGAGTCTACACAGCAGAATCTTGACACATACAACTACCTAACAGAAGCCCCCCATTTCACAGGAGAATATTTTCCATTGCAAGAGGATTGGTCCAGGAGGCAAAATGACAGTGTTATAACATGCTTGTAACATAAATGGTAGAAAAAAAAAATGCTTGTAACATATGTTGTCTCATATCTCATGCATAAAACTGCTTGCTACACTTAAAATGCATAGGCATAGGTTCAAGATGGTTACGAAGATGTTTAGCCATTTTGCTGAAAACAGAGCCCCAATTATTAGCTATTTTCTAGCATGTCTGTTTTCTAAGTACAAAATTATGTGAAAGACCGCGTACATAGGCACAGTGACAAAAGAAGAAGGAATTTATCAAAACCTTTAACTCGATTGTTTCATCAGTCTTCAGCCTCGGGAGTGGCTTTACTTCAGATCTGCTATTTTACGTCACAACACCCTAGCAAGACTAGGTAGATCATAGATGTTAATATATTGGTCCAGTGGTACTGAAATGCTCGCTGGGCAACCAAAATATCAATTTATTCCCCTTCCAGTCACTCAGTGATGTATATTCAATTCACCAGTCTTTTCAAGAAAATTGCAGCTATATCAAATGCCATAAACTTGAATAAGAAAATATAGATCATCATTTCATTTTGAAGTGTTTTGGCAACAAAAAGTCTCTAGCAAAAACGTAATAAATTTGAAAGCAATCAATTTCATTTTAAGAACCTAGTAAATCTCTAGCAAAATCAGTGCTAAACCACAGCTCGTACAGTAATACACACAAAGTCCTTGACAATTGCCTCAATTTAGACATGCAATGGAACAATAGGCTGCTGGCACGGAACAACAATGGAAGGCAAACTAATTTTCAAACGTAAACTGACAATGAAATCGCATATAAACAAACTAATTTTCAACCTAGTTTGTTTTTGCCAAGAACAATGGAAGGCAAGCTATACAAAATTGAAAACACATACCTTTTCGCCCCATTACAAGACGATGAAGACGTATTTGGAGTCGGAGGACGAGTCGAAGGGAGGAGTTTGAGGAGAAGTCGGAGGAAGCGAAGACGGTGACGGAGGGAGGAGTCGGAAGGTGACACGCGAAAGAGCCGCTGGCCTCGACAACGTCCGAATCGCAGATCACGCACCAGAGGCGGTTAAGGGAGGCGAAGAGGGGAGAGCTTATTCCTATTTTTTGATCAGCGGGGTTTGGAAAGGGGTATTTCAGGGAGGGAAATTAAGGGCCATCCTTATTGGTTCTTTTAGGAATTGGGCTGGAGTGCGAGGGAAGTCCACCAAAAAATCGAGACCGGCCCGTAATTTTTAGTCTGGAAATCTAGTCAATTTAGCACCAATATCTGGCGATGCAGACAAACACTGGAAATCAATTGGGACAAAGCCCACATGGCCACACCCATGGACCTAAAAGCCCAAATAGAGAAAAATAAGATCAAACACCTAAGGGCCTAGGAGCCCAAATAAATGGGTCAAAGCCCAACAATGAAAGATTTAGTTCTAGTTTTACGTACATATAATTCATCACAAAATATCGTAGTATTATATTTTGAACTTAGAAATAACCCACTTACGTGTGTAACGTCTTTTCAGTTTTTTTTCTTCTTTTGAATAGGTTGGAGTTGTGTTGAATTTTTTTAAATTACTAATTAATCTTGGCAAGATAAATCTAAAGAGGAAGAAAATTGTTCGTAATATTTTACTCTCCCTATTTCTCTTTCAGCCTCCGGCAGGAAAGTATAACATGTTTAAAGTGGAGTGCAAAAATGACTATCTTAAGTTACATGAGGAAAGCTATTTAATGAGTAGTGGAAAACGAGAAAAAGATCCAAACTTCAAAGACTTTAATAAGTAGTACTTTCTTATTTTAATTTGACCTTAATAACAAAGACTTTAGGTTGTATCAATACGACGTATATCAAATCATACATTTATATTATACAGTGTATATGTATGGGACGTTACTAACGGAAAATGTTATGATCCGTGAACAGTGTCCATGAAAGGGTAATCAATAGCCCAGATTCACTGTTGAGTCGAGTGAATCTGAACTATTGATTGCCCTTTTGTGGACACTTTCATGGACCATGTTCATGTGTCGTATCGACCCTCGTTCCTAAAAATGCAGGGGGCATGACACCCACCATGTTATGGCTCCTTCCCATCCTGCTGTGGTGCCAAATTAGAGAGAGGTAGCAAACTTTTTGTTGGAGATGAAACCTGTCTTACCAGTCGAGTTCTCGGATGCTTTGCAAGGGAAAGAAAGATCTTATAATGCTGATAAAGTCAGGGATCAATTATTTACCAACAAAAAAGAAGTTGGGGATCAAATCTATCATTCCAAGTACAAAACTTATGAGTTCAAAACATCCTATCTCTTCTGGAAGTTTAACTTCTCTATCTCTTCTGGAAGTTTAACTTCTCTATGCAGTACGCAAATAGAGAAGCAAAAACAATGGGGTAAATAACGAGCACAACTCCCACAATGGGTAACTCATCATGGTGATATCCGAAGTAATCTCTCAAAAAGGCCGATACGGTTTTCGTTTCACCAAATACCGTAATCTCCTTGTGTATGTCTCCATATTGTGACGTAAGCAAGCCCTTTAGAGTCCAAGATGTCGGAGCAAGATGATACATCCAGACCCACCACTTGGGAATTTGCTGCCAGGGGCAATATAAATACAACTAGGTCAGTAACATTGAGAGAAAATAATAGTGATGTGTTAATGTTATCTAGTCTCGACATGGGATTCACCACACCACAGAATGTACTCCCAATCAATAGTAACGTTATCTAAATGGAAACTACGTACCTCAGTTTACCGCACAAAGAAAAAGGTTAGTAGCTTACCGGTTGAGGAATCAGAAATCCCGAGAACAAGTAAAATATTGTGTAGAACCCTGACTGCAAAATTGCCGCCATTCGATAGCTCGGTGTGATTGCAACAGTCATCATTCCTAGATAAGTGAAGTACAACAATGTACAAAATACGACGTAGAGGTACCAGAAAAACTTGTAAGTCGACCAATAATACCCAATCATTGGATACGTGATCATCACAAACACAATTGCTTGGGCTAAGAGATAGGGAACCTCAATCGTGACCTACAAAAATATGCAGGCATATTTAAAAACGTAGGAGGCGCTAGTAATTGCTGATTAAGAAAATACAAGAAAGTGTTTGATATGGTTGAAAACATAGAGACACCTATGAGCCATGGCACTTGTATAGCTAGATGTCAGGTTTTAAGTTGTACCAAAGAACCTTGGAAACATGCCGACAATTCGACTGAATTACCTAGGATTTACGTTCTTAAGAGATTACCTGAGCAAGTGCATAAGCCCATGAGCCATACATTCCTGCAAACCTTTCCCGATATAGAACTGATCGCTCCGTTGAGACGTATGGTAAAACTGATGAAGAATTATTTGTACCCATGAAATTTGCAGCAGCAAACATTGCCCCAAGTACATTGAAAAGACTCTGCTGGTTGTTTCTGTCCAATACAATGATATCTATGTTAAAAACGTATAGAAGTCTACTGATTAGCATACTAACAAAATCCCAGAACCTATTAATGTAGTTCTAATAGGTCACCAGAACGAGGAAGGACCAGTCTCATGATGATTCTTTATCTAGGAAAAAACCTAGCGCACATTTTTACTTCTCATCGATTGAGACCATTGTTCATTCGGCTTACGCACATTTTCCTCCCTTGATTCCAAAATAGAATCCCAAAAAGCAAAGATGTGATCAGCGAATACATGGAGCGCATCAAGTTGTATGAAGGACTTCTCCAGTAAGACAAGTGTTGTTTCCAAAGGCAAGATTTGAACTGTCCCCAACCATTTTGTGAGAAGCGGGTTGGAAAATGCAACTCTCTTGAATTGGGAGGAGTACTCAGAGAAATTACAAGCGCTTTATTTTTCCTACAATCACAATGTTCAAAAATGAGTTCTGTATGAGGAGGAATATCACAATAATCAATATGGTACCAAGAACATTTGTCTTCCTTTTTTGATAGGGTTATCATGAATAAAATGTTGATACCCCTATACGAAAGACTGACAATAAAAGCACAGTTTTGTGTCCAAATTAGAGTGATTAAATGACAATCAACGACAATCCAGTTACCAAAGAAAAAAGAGACGACAATCCCGTCTTTGCCATAATGTCCAACAACCCTTGGGTAAAAAAAGGTAGGAAATAAAGCACACAAAAAAGGCAAAGAACGAGAATAGAAAGGCTAGTAATGACGACCGCAACTCAGTGATAATAAATTATGAGCTTTTTCTGCTATTGACTTAATAGTAATTTGAACATCGTTGCATCAAACACAGAACACCCTTACCATAAGTACATAGACAATATAGGTACCCATATGTTATGAGTTTTCCAGTAGTTTTTTAGCTATGCACTGTTCTCGATGACCACAAAATAGGTAAATCTATCTAAGACCACCTTTTGATTTTGCAACTGAAACTAATCCAAGATCACCTTAAGAGTTAAGACCACAGAAAGCTGAATAGTTTGGGAGACATCCTGGGGAAAGTGTCCACATGACTAAACAACTTCATAAAATGCGTATTTTGAAAAAACTTACGATGCAGTCATGCCAAGCAAGTCCATAATGACTATCCCAACTTGAAACTATTAAAGAAGTTAGCAAGTGAACTCACTGATACAAGATAGAATTCTTATACACTTGGGCAAAATCAATGGCAAGTTCGGCTTCTGCTGCTGTGGATGTGACCTCTAACATCCATGTTGCTGGATTGTAATTACTTCTTATTGTTGGAACCCCGGAGATATCCTGTTAGACAAAATGATTGAAACTGAACAGAATCATAGGAAACTCTCTCATATTGCAAGTATAGAGTCAGAGAAAAAACAGAGGGCCGACTTTCTCTCTCTCTAGGGTTTCGCCTGGTTTGGTTGATTTCTTCCTCTTGAAACCACGATTTCCATGGGGAATCTTGGTACTGATGCCTACGATTCTCATTTTCCGGGTCTGGCTGGTCCCGTTCTGGTCTCTGGAGTGGCTAATGGGGTTCGGGTTTCGTCTGGTTCGGTAGAGCGGCGTGTGGATCTCATCGAAGTCTTGGAGAAGGCGACTGTCTCATCTCTCGATCACCTTTTGCCTTCGGATGCGGATGGCCCTTCGGCACAGCAAATCAAGCAGTTAAGTTCTGAAATTCTCCTGCTTCGTAGGGAATTGTTGGGGAAAGGGGTTCATTCGAGCCCTAATTCTGCTGTTGCAGTTGCAGTTGCTCAGGCTGCGGCACGTACGGGTAAGCCTCCTCCCCCTAGTTCTTGGAAGGATGTGGTTTCTGCTGACTCTTCTGGAGCCATGTCCGATAATCCTATGATTTCTCGTATGAATCTGCATTTTTGTCCTCCCACTGTTGTTGATAACAAGTTATGTGTTAATATTCCTGTTGGGGTGGATGCTTCTGGGGTTGATAAATGGAAGGATTGGGTTGTAGGTTACTTTGTTGATAAGAAACTCTCATTTACTGCTGTGCAATCTATAGCTACTCGGATTTGGGAAAAATTTGGCATTAAGGATGTCCTTTCTAATGATGAGGGTTTCTTCTTTTTTCGTTTTGATAAATCTGGGGCTTATAGACAGGTTGTTGAGTCTGGGCCGTGGCACTTTGGGGGTAAGTTGTTGATGCTTCAACAGTGGCAACCTCAAATGAATCTTGTGAAGGAACAGTTATCTAAAATCCCTCTTTGGGCCCATTTTTATAATGTCCCTCTTGAATTGTGGACGGAAGAAGGGCTAAGCCGTGTGGCTAGTGCCATAGGTAGACCATTATATGCAGATCGTCTTACTGAATCATGTAAGAGGATTAATTTTGCTAAAATTTGTGTGGAAGTGGATGCTTCCTCTCCATTGCCTGAGCAATTTGATTTGACTCTTCCATCTGGGGCTGTTTTCACAATTCGGGTTTGGTATCCTTGGAAACCTCTCAAGTGTAATTCATGTAATGTGTTTGGTCATAAGAATTGTGTGGTCAAGTCTGATCCTATTGGGCCAAAACAGCAAGTGTGGGTTGTGAAACCCTCCATTAGCTTTGTTGGGGCTCCTTCTGATGTTCCTGCGAAGGACCTTCCTGATTCTATTGAGGTTCCTTGTATGGGGGTTTCTTCTGTAAAGGATGGGGTTTGTCCTACTCTCCTAAGCTTTGCTAAGGATAAGGTTGTTTCAGCTGATCCTTGTGTATCTGTAGTTGTAAGAGCTGAGTCTATTGCTGGCTCTCCTTCTGGTGCTAAGGATGGTGCCAATATGTTTTCTGTGCTCCAACAAATGGAGGATGGGGTGAGTCACAAGGGTGTTGATTCTGGGGATGATCTTGAGAGTTTGCCTACTGAGGAGGAATTTGTGGCTGGTCTAACCCATGATGTGATTGTTCCTTCTCCTATTCCTCAAAAAAGAGGTCGAGGGAGAAGTAAAGGAGTTAAGAAGCCTGTGAACAATAGTCAGGTTTCTAGTGGTCCTGGTCCAGGGAAGGGTGGTAAGAAACGTTCATAAACATTCAAAGTCGGCGCTTGGAACATACGGGGTCTTAATAATCCCCTTAAACAAAAAGAGGTTAAGTCCCTTATTTTTTCACATCAATTGGCTATCATGGGTGTGGTTGAAACTAAAGTCAGAATGTGTAATATTCCTTCTACTATAATGAACTGTTTTCCTCCTCATTGGCAGTCTGTTCATAATTTTTCTTTGGGCCCTGTTGCTAGAATTTTCTTGGGTTGGGATCCTTCTGCCTTCATTTGTTCTGTGTTGCTCTCCTCTGATCAGTTAATTGTGGCTGAATGTTCATCTGTGGATGGTAATGCTGTGTTCATTTTATCCATTGTTTATGGGCATAATAATCCTATAGATAGAAGGAAGTTGTGGGCTGATATGAGGTCTATTGCTGGGTCTATTGGTACTAAGCCTTGGGTTCAAATGGGGGATTTCAACTCAGTTAGGGCTGCTTCTGAAAGACTTGTAGGTTTTGATGTTGTTGCTTCTACTGAGTTTAATCAATGCCTGTCAGATATTTCCCATGATGATATGCCTGCGAGGGGTTTTTGGTTTACTTGGACTAATAAACAAGGTGGTGTTGGGGACAATAAGAGTAGGATTGATAGAGTGACTTCTAACAATCAGTGGCTTGTCTCTTTTCCTAATTGTGAAGCTTCTTTTTTGGCTCCGGGTGTATCAGATCACTGTTCCATGGTTGTAACTGTTCTTCCTAATTTTCAGAAAAAAAGGTCCTTTAAGTTCTTTAATTTCTGGCTTCAAAATCCTGACTTTATGAGGGTGTTAAGTCAATCTTGGGGAGAGCATGTGGATGGCAGACCTATGTTTATCCTCTCCTCTAAACTGAAAAGATTGAAAGGTGTTCTTCGCAACCTTAATCTGAAGGATTATTCTGAAATTGGTAAAAGGGTAATTGCTGCTAAAGAAGATTTGGATCTGATTCAAGACCAATTTTTTAAGTTCCCTCATGACCCTGAGTTGTGTACTACTGAGCAAGTAGCTTTGAATAAATATGTGGAGTTACGAATGGCTGAGGAATCTTTCCTGAAACAAAAGTCAAGAGTTAAGTGGCTTGCTCTTGGTGACCATAATTCTAAATTCTTCCATCATAAGCTCTGTTCCCATAGAGCTAGGAATAATATTCTTAGCCTTACTGATAGTGGTGGTGATCTATTAACTGATTCTGGGGCTATTAAGGCTGAAATTTTGGGATATTATACTGGGTTACTAGGGACTGCCTTTGGAGGGAAAGTTAATGCTGTTCCCACTCTCAATCAAGCTATCCATGCTAAGGTTCCTTCCCACCTAAAGGATCAGTTGATTGCTCCAATTACTGGGGCTGAAATTAAAGCTGCTCTTATGTCTATCAATGGGGACAAGGCCCCCGGGCCTGATGGCTTTAATTCCATGTTCTTCCAAAAATGTTGGGCTGTTGTAGGTAGTGATTTTAATAGTGCTGTGGCTTCCTTCTTTGGTACGGGTAGACTTCTCAAGGAATGGAATGCTACTGCTATTTCTCTGATTCCTAAGGTCAGTGCCCCTTCTTCTGTCAGAGATTATCGACCTATTTCTTGTTGCAATGTCACTTATAAATGTATTACCAAAGTCTTAGCAAATAGAATGCAAGTGGTTCTTCCTTTCATCATTGACCAAGCTCAATCTGCATTCATCAAAGGGAGATCAATTGTTGATAACGTTCTCCTTATGCAAGAATTGGTTAGAGGTTACCACAGATCTAATGGAAGCCCTAGATGTGCTATTAAAATAGACTTAATGAAAGCCTATGATTCTGTGGACTGGGGGTTTCTGTTTGATACTATGCTTTGCATGGACTTTCCTCCTCTGTTTGTTGCTTGGATTAGAGAATGCGTATCTTCTGCGAAATATTCTGTGGTTATTAATGGGAGCATGGAGGGGTACTTTGCTGGACAGAGGGGTTTGAGACAGGGTGACCCCATCTCCCCCTACTTGTTCTTGATTGTTATGGAAGCTTTTGCAGCTATCCTTAAGTTCAGAGTTCAACAGGGTGCCTTTACTTTCCATCCTAAGTGCAGTGCTCTGAACATTTGTCACCTTGCATTTGCTGATGACCTCTTCATCCTTAGTGGTGTGGATCATGATTCTATTAGCCTCATTAATTCTGTTTTGGCTGATTTCCACTCCTTTTCTGGATTGACGCCTAATTCCAATAAAAGTGCTGTGTTCTATGGGAATGTTGCTGATCAATTGAAGATACAAATGCAAAATATTCTTCCCTTTCCTGAGGAAAAATTCCCAGTTAAATATCTTGGTGTCCCTTTAATTTCTACTTCTCTAAGGTCAGAGGATTGTGCTATCTTGAAAGAGAAAATTCTTCACAGAATTGTGTCTTGGTCCAACACTACCTTATCCTATGGAGGTAGAGCCCTTCTTATTCAATCTGTCTTGTTTAGTATTCAAGTCTATTGGAGCACCATTTTTATCCTTCCTGGTAAAGTGATTAAGGATATTGACTGTACCTTAATGGCATTTCTTTGGTCTGGTCCTGAACTCAAACACTCTAGTGCTAAAGTAAAATGGACTCATCTCTGCTGTCCTACGGAGGAAGGTGGGTTAGGTTTCAAGGGGATCAAAGTTTGGAATAGGGCTGCCATGCTTAAACACATTTGGGCTCTGTGTATGAAGGCAGACACTTTATGGATCAAATGGGTGCACACTTACATCATTAAAGATCAGTGTTTTTGGGCTATGGAGGTTCCGTGTGATGCCTCTTGGACTATGAGAAAGCTGCTTGGTCTTAGAAGGTTAGGTCAATCCTTCATTAAATATCAGATTGGTAATGGAGAAAGGACCTTCTTGTGGTGGGATAATTGGCACCCTCTTGGTCCCTTATATGCTCGTTTTGGGGATAGAGTGGTGCATAATGTTGGTAGATCTTTAAGGGCTAAGGTGGCTTCAATAGTGGACAATGGGGCTTGGAGATGGCCTAGATTAAGGAACCCCCTTATTCAGACCATCATCTCTCACACTCCTCAGAATTTGGTTCCACACCCTGAGATGGTGGATTCAGTGGTTTGGATGCCTCATCCTAGGGGTATTTTCACTATTAAGTCTGCTTGGGAAGCTATTCGGGAAAAATTCCCTATTCAGCCTCGGTTCAAGGTTATTTGGGGTAGTCATAATGTTCCTAGATGGTCTTTTATACTTTGGTTGGCAGCTCTTCACCGACTGAGTACTAAAGACCGATTGAGACATTGGGGTATGGCTGTGGATGCTCTTTGTTGCCTCTGCCAGGATGCGGAGGAATCACATCATCACTTGTTCTTTGATTGTTCATATTCTACACGTGTTTGGCAGTACTTGGTGTCAAAGAATAGAGTGGCTGGCATTCCTAATAATATGGGAGATGTCCTTGATTGGTTGCAGGGCAATGTATCTTGGGCTAGTTTCAGATTTGTTAGTTTGAAGTGTACATTGGCAGCTTCGGTTTATGGTCTTTGGAAGGAAAGAAACTCCCGTATTTTCTGTGCAAAGATGAATGATCATACTCAGGTGGCAATAGATATAGCCAACGGGATTCGCGCTTTCCTTAGCTCCAGAAGGAACGTAAAACAATCCTCGCAGAATCGGAGTATTTGTGAGATATGGGGCCTGCCTCATAGGATCATGCAATCTGTATAGTTTTTTTTACAGTGTGTTCTTTGATTTTGTTTTCTTGTTTAGAGCTGTCAAGAATGGCTACCTGTATTGTTGTTTCTTTGAAGGGGATTCTATCCCTTGTACTTTGTTTCTTGGTTTGAGCCTAATAAAATTTTGTGCACTTATCAAAAAAAAAAACTTTCTCATATCATACTCATAGCTGTACAATTAGTAAAGGAAAAATATCAAAAAAAGACTTGTGTAATATTGGAGAAAACCGACCTCAAAATATTCGATGACGCTGCTTGAATGATGACCCAATGGTCCAGAGTAGATTATACGCCCGCCAGTTTTCAATAGAATTAACTGTAATAAATTCCAGTGGGTATTCAACATAACTTGTTTATGCTTTAGTAGATTTGGAATTCCAATAGCAAAAATTTCGAACTAAATGGTCTCCATAAACTAATATCGAATAAGTCTTGATCATTCACTACTGTATGTACCACAACCCTAATACATCTTAAAAGAGAGAACTAAGATGTTGATACAATGTTAGGAAACGGTTTCAAGTCTGCAATGAAAGCTCAACCTGTTAAGGTTAAGCCTCCAAGTATACTATGTCTCACAGCGCTAATGTGGTAAGTACAACACCACCGCCAAAAATAACAGTTAAACTTGGAAGGCTTGAAACCAACAAAAAAGTAGGTTCTCAAATTTGTCACTTTGTTCACCACTTTTAAATTTTCTTGATCAGGAAGATTTGTTGTTATTACATGACGATTCAGAATGTTTTCCAGCATGTACATAACACATAGAGTCAAGAAATTCTACTAGTTGCAATTTCCAATGAAATAGCCTTTTTTTTTTCATTTATTCTTTTAGCAAAATTCTGTATAAACTGACCCAATGAAATAGCTTACAGTACAAAATTTTATTTCAGTTCAATTTCAAAGTTGACTTATGCCCCGAGTAAAAATAGTACGCTAATTGGTTTCCTACCTCATCAAATGCTTCAAATATGTCAATACTTGGTTGGTGAATGGTGCAAACAATTGTTCTTCCCGTCTCAGCCACATTCTTTATGGCCTGCATAACAATTGCAGCTGCTCTTGCATCCAATCCAGTTGTAGGTTCATCCATGAAAATAATGGACGGGTTAGCGACCAGCTCCACTGCTATTGTAAGCCGCTTTCGTTGTTCAGTTGATAAACCAGTGACACCAGGCATTCCTACCAAGCAATCTCTTATTTCATCAAGCTCCATGATATCTAGGACCTCTCTCACAAATTCCTGTGAACAAATGCATCACCTATAAAAATGAGATAGTCTTCAACCATTTTAGAAGAATCAATGAGTATAGACAATTTCTAAGATATAAGCTCATGTGGACAGAGGTCATACATATTTAGTTTTCGAATCAATTTCAGGATGAAGACGCAGCCAAGCTGAATAAATTGCAGATTCTTCTACTGTAACTTGTGGGGAATGAATGTCACTTTGCTCACAGTAACCCGATATCCTAGCAAAAGTGTCTTGAATCTTAGGATATCCTCCAATTCTAATATCTCCATGAAAAGTGCCACTAGTTTTCCTTCCAGCAAGAACATCCAAAAGGGTTGTTTTACCAGCTCCACTGACACCCATCAATGCCGTAAGAACACCAGGCCTTAACACACCCGTAATATCACTAAGAAGTTGGAGTTTTTTCTGAGCGAAACCCTTTTCTCTCATTGCCTGAGATCAATCAAATGGAAATCAATGGTTAAGATCCTCTGATTACTCTTGATATATATCTAACAACTACCAAAGGGTTTATGCGAATACCGAAAGGGTCTCAACGTAATATTGTACATCTTGAAATGCTAAAGTTAGGGGCTGAAAAGGTAAAACCAGCCGATCTGCAAAATTGGATTAGTCACCCTTGTTAATTGTAGTAGGAATAAACTCAAAGGACGATTAACAAAGGAAGGGATCATTTGATACAATGCTCAAAACTAATTAGAATAGAAAGATGAACAATGCAAAAATATGACCTTTATGAGGTTTTGACGTAGTTTTCTGGTAGCTCTTTGACTTCGCTTTTGTATTGGCACCATTGGAGGAATCTTCACTTCCTTGTATTTGGAAGAGCTTTTCATTTGAAATAATAGCACGAGAACGAGGAGCTGGATTTTCATTTTGAAATGGAACGAGCACATATCACAATGATATTTTTGTTTGTGTTCTTATAATCAAAATATGAACTTACGGTTTAAGAAGGTTAATGCCAAGGTAAATCCAATGTTGAAGAGTATTGAAAACCCAAGTAAGGCACCAAGTGATAGCCAGAAGAAGTATCCCCTAAAGTGAAGTCCACGGTTTTCAAGTGTTTCATTCCCTATTGTCGTATTCCCAGCCATTGTCTACAAAAGATATACAAGAGCAGAGAATGGAGAATGAATAAGCTGATGTAGTGAAAAAGTGCCAGTGTTCTTTCCATACTGGCGTCCATCCAATAAACTTTTGTCCATCCAATAAACTGAGACATCTTGTTGCCCTTATTGAAGTTGTTAATTATGACAACTGATATGGAAAATTGACTAATATTATCTAAATGTACCTTAGTCCTCAGCATATATGTTTTAGAACAATGAGTGAACCACAATATCAGCATTAAATTGACTAAACATGGGCGCAAAGAAAAATGCAGCTCCAGATTTTGTTAATTGGAGGAAGCAACATGTAAAATTAGATTACAGAATTGAGACCCAAAATTAGGGTTACTTTTCTCATTATGTTGAAGTTATACAAGAGTAAAGAAGTAATTACACTAAGACCCTTATCTGCTAATCTATTTACATAAGAGATCAATTATAAACTAATTACACACTACACCCATAACGTAACACTCTCCCTCAAGTTGGTGCGAAGATATCTATCAAGCCCAACTGGACACAATGGGGTGGAAACTCTTGCTACCAAGCAGGGACGGAACCAGGATTTTGTAAACACGGGGGCCAACCTATGAACAAAAATTTGAAATTTCAAGGTTCGGGAATCTAATAGTTTGTTTGGTTAATGCCTTGTTTGGTTTGTGTTTTGAAAAAAAATTTGAAAATTGTAGGGGTAATGAGTGGAGAGAGATAGAGAGAGAAATGTTATAGGGGGAATCTAGGGGGAATTTTTTGAAAAATTCTTTTTGAGTATGGAAGAGAACAAGGCAGATTTTAAGGGAGGTTTTTTTGGTAGTAAGTAGAGAGAGATAGAAAAAGAAATGAGATCAATAATTAAAAGAAAAACTTATGAGAGGCCATGCACATAGAGAAATTGGGTTTTAGGACAAAAAACAAACACATTTTTATATCTAAATAACACCCAAAACAAATTACAATACCTAAATGTTCTCACCAAACCAAAAAAAAAAATTAATTTAAAAAAAAAAAACCCGAAACCACGCGGGGGCCTTGGCCCCCATATGACCACACTTCCCTCCGTCTCTGCTACCAAGCCCTTTTGTGAATATGTCAGCTAATTGATCTTCAAATCTCATAAAAGGCATACGTATTAAACCCTCGCTCAGCTTCTCCTTGATGAAGTGCCTATTAATCTCTATATGCTTCGTTTTGTCATGTTGAATAGGATTATGAGTAATGTTTATGACAGCTTTATTGTCACAATAGAGTTTCATAGGACCACTATCAGACATTCCCAAATCACGTAACAAGGTTTGGGGCCACAAGAGCTCATAAACACCATGTGCCATAGCTCTATACTCAGCTTCTGCGCTAGACTAGCGACCAATGATTGTTTCTTACTTTGCCAAGTAACCAAATTTCCCCCAAGGAAAGTACAGTAGCCAAAAATAGAGCATTTATCATCCATCGAACTAACTGTATTAGTAAATGCCTCCGACCGCAAGTGACCATGATTAGAGAACAAAATTCCTTTCCCTGGATGTTAAAGCATCCAACTCAAAACCAATTGGTCATGAGAGGAGAGACCGCCCAGGCTCATATAGTAGTTTTTTGAGGTGATAATTAATCGATGTGAGACAATTTCCGACACTCCCCCGGCCCGCACATCTGACCCCCGACTTGCATGTGGAGAGGTCAACAAAGAATCCGGAACATACGGATCACAACGGAACAAAGTGCAACTATGACACAAATAAAGGGGAAAAGCCTTCGAAAAACCTAGCTTTGATACCATGTAAAATTAGATGACAGAATTGAGACCCAAAATTAGAGTTACTTTTCTCATTACGTTGAAGTTATACAAGAGTAAAGAAGTAATTACACTAATCTATTTACATAAGAGATCAATTATAAACTAATTACACACTACACACATAACTTAACACAACAGATTTTGCTTCTAGCTAGATACTCACATTTTGCCATCTTGGAGCAAGAAATTCATTTACAGCCAGGCCTACCTCGCCATAAGTCAATGGCGAAAGCCAAAATCCCCATTTCAACCAAGTTGGCATAGAGGCTGCGAGCAATAAAAGGGTTTAACTTTATTTTTCGTCATTCAAAACTCAAAGTTGAAAGATTCCATGAAAACTTACATTTTGGGATAATGAAGCCACTGAATAAAATTGAAGCTAATATCGACAAAGTACCAGCTGTTGTAGAAGCAACCATGGTGCGGAAAATAGATGCCAAGAAACGAAACATGGATGTTGCGGCAAAGTGCACAGCAAATAGTAGAATGAACTGTCGGAAGAACCTAAGATATAAAGGCAATGGTAGAAAACAAAATCCCATCAAGTTTAACTTTTCCATGGAGGGAATGTGTAATTTGAAGTACCAATGAAGCTTGGAACCTAGATGTGTAATCAATGATAACTAACTTAAATTACAGAGTAGTTGAGTAGAAATATAAAAAGATAACTTCCTAAAATCAAATTTGAAGGAATGCAAATTATATGTCCAGTAAAACTAACCTCCCAGGCTCAGGGCTGTATCCTATGACATAATAAGTAAGAGAAGTCCAAAGTAGAGCTTGCACAAGTGAAACAGGAACCTTAAGAATGGTGGATGGGATTGTGTATGACCACGCTGGGTAAAAGTACAGGTCTCTCTGTTTGTACAAAACGGCAAGTCTTCCAACAATCATGGACAACTCCGGAAAACCTTCATAAAAAACAATGAGGAGAGCAAAGAACAAAGCACCCAGATAGGAGTTTGCATGAATGGCATCAACACCCATCTGACTTCTCAAGAATACAGTCATTGTGATAGATGCTGAGATAACAAGCTGCAAAGAAAGAAAAGCTTTTGTATGCTATTATACGAGGCCTTAAGCAAAAAAATAAAACAATTAGGAAACAATAAAAAGTGAGGGTGAGGAATAATAAACCGCCGATTATAACCTGAGTTGAATTGAATACATAAACGAAAGAATC